>RJWT010053166.1:0-10457 GCA_004365215.1 Cuniculus paca | reverse complement strand
CCTCCCCTTCTTTCAGCCTCTGTCCATAGTTTAAGGACAGCTCTTTCTCTCCAAGTCCACCAGGATCCCTCCCTTCCTTACCCCTTCCCCCTTCCGCCTTCCACCTTCCGCCTTCCACCTTCTGCTGCTTGCTTGCTTGCTTTCATTCTTTCTTTCTTTGTACCAGGAATCGAACTCATGACCCTGCGCTTCCCAAGCAAGCGCTATGCCACTGAGGTATCTCCCCAGCCCCACTGATTTCAAAAGGCAAGGCAAAAATGCCACACACAGACTGGGCCCCTGGCAGTAAGAGCTGAGTTAAATACTGAGCAGCCGGACAATGCAGAGGACACAGGTGGGGGTCACTATGGGCAGCACAGGGGCTCCCACTGCTGCCGCCTCTGGCCACTTCTGCCTCTTTGGCCCTGGCTACACTGAGTAATAACCAGCTCAGTGATCTGAAGGTTAAAATTCTTAAACCAAACCCACCACATCCCACAGTGATGGTGTTTGCATCCTCCTCTGCCCCTCGTTAGGCCTCAACCTGCCCTCTGATAAAAGGGCAGCTTCCTCTCCAGCTCCCAAGTACCGCGGGCTGTGATTTAAGCAGTTATTTTCTTTCTTTCTTTTTATATATGATTTTTAAAATTTTAAAAACAAACAAAAAGGATAAAAACAATACAGAATTAAAAAAAGAAATAGGAAATTAACACTAGTTAATATATTACATATTGTTATCTTGAAAATAATTGTTCAGATTACAAGATTTAGGCATGAAGCTGGGCGTGGTGGCTCACGCCTGTAATCCCAGCACTTGGGAGGCTGAGACAGGTGGATCGTTGTGAGTTCAAGACCAGCCTGGGCTACAAAGTGAGCTCAAGGCCAGCCTGAATGGCATAGTGAAACCCTGTCTCAAAAACAGGGCTGGGGATCCAGCTCAGCGGTCTAAGCGCCTGCCCGGCAAGCGCAAGGTCGTGAGTTCAATCCCTGGTGCCACAAAAAAAAAAAAAAAAGATTTAGGCATGAAGAAAATGATCAAACAATGAAAACTGTTCTTTTTGATGAACAGAGATCAGTAGTATAGTTATCTATCTTGCATATATTTTTACACACACATATACATATATACATATATAATACATATGTACATATATAATCTTCCCTTCTTTCTTTTTTCCTTTCCCCTACCCCAGTTGTTCTTTCCTTTTGAGCACTTTCTTTCCTTTTCATTTTCACAATATCTACTGTACATTTTGGATCTCTTTTTTTTTTTCTGCACTAGGGAGACAATATATTTACGCATGCGAGCCTGATTTATTTCACTTATGAGTATGGTCTCTACTTGCACCCATTTACCTATAAAATCCACAAGTTTATCCTTCTTTATAGCTGAGTAATACTCCATTGTATGAAAATACCACATCTTTTTTATCCATTCTGTGGTTCATGGGCATTTGGGTTGTTTCCAAGATCTAACTATTACAAATTGTGCAGCTATAAACATGTGTACACATATATCACTGTGGTATGGTGTTTTCAGTTCTGGGAAAATATCCAGAAGATGAATACCTGGGTCGAATGGAACCTCTAATCTGAGGTTTTTGAGGAATCTCCACACTGATTTCCACAGTGGTTGCACCAGTCTGCACTCCCACCAACAATGGAGAAGGGTTCCTTTTTCCCCACAGCCCTGCCAGCATTTGTTATTGGTTGATTTCTTGATGTTAGCCATTCTTTCTGGAGTGAGATGGAATCTCAGTGTTGTTTTAATTTGCATTTCTTGAATGACCAATGATATTGAAGGTTTTTTCATGTATTTATTTGCCATTTGTTTTTCTTCATCTGAATTGTGTATTCATCTCAGAAGCCCATTTTTGGATTGGATCTTTAAATTTGGGAGGCCTGATGTTTTTCATTTCTTTATATGCTCTAGATAGAAGTCCTTTGTCTGAGGGACAGTTGGCTAAAATTTTTTTCCCATTCTGTGGGTTTTCTTTTCACTCTGTTGGTGATTTCTTTTGAAGAAGCACAGTTATTTTCATAAAGGGAGAGGAGGAGGTGAGGTCAGCTTGCCTCCTGATGCTCTTTGCTTGAGTCCTGACCTGCTTCCCTGTGTCCTTGCCCACCCAAACCAGCCCGGCTGAGGGGTGGGGTCACAGAGTGGGCAGAGAATGCCTGAGTAGAAAGAATTGCTTAATCCCCACGAACAACTGGAGGGGCCAGCGAGAGAGGGGCAAAAGAGAGAAAAGCCAGGGAAGATGAGAACAAAGCAGGAAATGTGGGAGGGAGGGCTGGCGTGGGCCTCACATTAGATGAAACACTCATTAGACTCCATTCTAGATTTTATCCTGCAGAACAAATGTTAGGCAAGTCACTTAAATGCTGGCTGAAATGCTACCGATGAGCACCTTGCTGTTGCATTACACTGCTTTAGGACAATTCCATTGCAAAGATTTGCTGCAGCCCACCCAGAGACAGGGCACATGGCAAAACTATAAAAAACGCTCCTGTGTGCCTTCGTGGAAGACAGATCCAAATTACAGCCTCTGCACAGCAGCGAGGCCCACGCATAACCATGAAGCCACCATCTGGAGCTGGATCGATCAGCTCTACTTCTTGGCTGTCAGCAAGCTCAAGTAGCCATCATCTAAGTTTATACTGTTGCTTAGGTCCCAGCACTGCACCCTTCCAAGGGGAACCCCACAGGCACGGTCACCATCAATCTGCATCTGTATTCAACTTTCCAGCAAGTGACAGTATTGGCTCTGAAGAAAGGGCAGCAAAAGGATCATGTGGACTAGTGGTAGGGCTGCCTCTTCCAAATCCACGTAACAGGGCATTACCAGCACACAGAAAAATACTGAATTTATGTTTTTATTACCTCCGCTCATATTAACCAAAATGTAGCCACCGTGGTGATGCCACCAGTGTGCTATTCAGAGTCTCTAGATATTGCATAATTGTTATCAAGACGATGGACGATCTTAGAAAAGTAAAAATACCAACAAAATGTCAGCTCACATAAGTAACAAAGGTCTGTGCTCCCACAGGGGTCACTGGCAGAAGTTCTACTCTGAGTCTGGGAAAAAATCTCAAAAAGGCAGGCTCACTGGGGACTTCCAAAAGGCTCAGGAAAAAGCTTCAGAGCTGAGAGTAACCTTCTTAGAGGTGGTCTCCATCAGCAAAAAGGAGAGACTCACTCCAAAATCCAAAACACTGTGGAAGGCAGTGTTCAGACACATGATATGAATCTGGTCTGTCTCAGAAGGTACACTGAAGAACTAGATCGCCACGAGGATGAGAAGAGTTTCCATCTGGGTTCATGAAATAGGTCACACTAAGTGACTCCTGGTAACCACAAAATGTTAATGATTTTTCCTCGGTCTCAAACTGGACTATATTTTTTGATGTTCTCTTTTTTAAAGTCAGGTTTATTTATTTATTTATTTTTTTCCCCAGCACCAGGGATTGAACTCATGACCTCACACTTAAAGTCAGGTTTATTAAGGGGTACTTTAAGTAAATTTCACCTTTCAGTGCACAAGCTAGGGGCTGGAAAAACTCATACAATCACATAACTACTATCAAAATCACCATATAAAAGTTTCACCACTCCCAAAATTCCCTGGTGCTCCTTCATAGCCAACTTCTGTCCCTAGCCCTGAAAACTACTGATTTGATTAACCAGATTGTACTTTAATACTAATTTCTACACTGTTTAGTCTTCCTCTTAAATATTTACCATGTTTTTTGATTCTCACACACACCAGTACCAGATTGGAACACACTGAAACTAGGATACAATTTATAGTCAATGGCATTTTATATTATGTTAGGCAACACTCTTTCTTCTTAGATATATATGAAATAACAATGTGCCTTAAAATGTAAGGTGCTTTTAAAAAAAAATCAGTGAAGTACAATCTTAAATTTTCTATTTCATAACACTCACTGGATACTTACCATGTGCTAGGCATTCTTCTAGGCACTCTCAATACAAAAATGGATTACATGATTCCCAAGAACTACCAGTGGGGAAAGGGTAGATAAATAATCATAATATCACATTATAGTGTCTGTAGCACAGGGTTGTCCACTATATAGAACTAAACCAAATGATCTCTCTATCAGCCACAATTCTTCTTCCGGGAAAAATGTCCCCCAAATCATATGCTTCCCTGTACACAGGGCATACGGATGAGTTTCACTCTCTCATCCAAGAGTGAGTTTCTGCCACACCATCTGACACATGGCCTTGGAACAATCCAATTATTTTTTCCACTCTGCTGCTATACTAGAGAAGTCTCATTTTAGTGTTCAACAGCTGCATGGCTTTTACGATCATATCGAAAGAGAAGTCACTGGAAATAACTGCTCAATCTGTGAAAGGCAGATGTCCCAAATCTTTTCCAGACGTGCCTCAACGTCCCCCCATTTTTCCCTGGACAACTTTTAAAGGGGCACATAGAGAAGATTCAGGGGCCT
This sequence comes from Cuniculus paca, assembly GCA_004365215.1. Lineage (NCBI taxonomy): Eukaryota > Metazoa > Chordata > Mammalia > Rodentia > Cuniculidae > Cuniculus > Cuniculus paca. The sequence continues at coordinate 5,993 of RJWT010053166.1, read as the reverse complement.
TACCTGGTTCTTGGAAGTGCTCTTCATTGGATAGAGTTCTAGATAGGATAAGTATTAATGCTTCTTTAAATTGGTCAAAATGTACCTAAGAAAAAAATAAAATAAATAAATTTAAAGTCAATTCTGCAGCCAAAGAATGCAAAACCATCTACAAGGTCTGAGACCCATTTGGCACCATCCTGACACCACTGAGGTGAATCATTTCACATTTTGTTTTGTTCTCTTTTTTCATTTCTCCAAAGCATGCAGGGAAAGTGGGCTGTTAATTTTTACACCCTGTGCCAAAACACATTGCTGTTTTATCAATATCAATATCCATTCAACACCCAAGGAGAAAGCTATTTGGCAAAACTCTCTTTATAAATATGGGAAAAGATACGTTTTGAACTCTCAGCTATCTTTCATTTTTCTGAAGACAAAGAGGTTAGGTTAGATGTTAGGAAAAACTTCCCAACTAAAATGATCCATGGTGACAGTGCCCCCACACTTTCCTCTCTTAGGGTACTTAAGAAGGGAGGGAGCACTCCTTTGGGGAGGACTCCAAGATGGTCTTGCCTGGGGCAGCTATATAATATTTATCTCCCAAGGCCCCTAGAAGTCAATAAACCAGCAAAAATCAATAGCAAACACAAGAGAGAAAAGAATCTTGAGAAGCATTTCCATGAATTCATAAAAATAAAATTGCCTTGACTGAAGTAGGAAAGAACCCTAGTTTTATTTAAGGAAAATCAAAACTGAGAGATTATTTCACTTAAATAGGCAAAACAGTTTTCTTTAGAACCAAGTATACTCCTCTGTAACTGCAATTTATGTGATCTTACCCCAGGATAGGAGAGACAGTATTTCTTCTTACTGAAATTCTAGTTTGATAATGTGGCTCCCATTTACACAGAACCCCACTGGTAAATATAAAACAAAAGTGGGTAAATGGGTAATGTGTGCTGCTATGGGTCTCTCTGGATGTCATTACAAAATACTGCTGAGCTTTAAATATCGGTGACAGATTTAAAAACACTTCTGAATTAAATTTGAGGCCGGGGCTGTAGCTCAGTGGCACAGCGCCTACCTGGCAAGGGCAAGGTCCTGACTTCAATTCCCGGCACCAATAATAATAACAACAACAACAACAACAACAATAAATTACATTTGGGAAAGCAATACCTTGTTAGTCTATACAATCCAAACAATGCAGATAAAAACCAGATAATGTCTTGTGTGTGTAGATCAAAGCAGGGCAATCCACCTTGATTTATAGGTCACAAAATTGTATTTGCTTACAATTTATAATACTTTCCCAAATCATATATGCTTCCCCTATCGTATTATTTTCATTAATTGAAATTACTGCCCAAATCATAATTTTTTAAGACTGTGTGGAGTTTGCTTATTCTTTTTAATTTAAGGTGTACAACTTGATGGTCTGATTTATTTATGCAGTGAAACAATCCACCATAAGCCAACTAACACATCCATCACTTTGCAAGGTTACCTTTCCTTTTTAAAGCATGGGCGTGTTAAGAACACTTAGGCTCTACCCTTTTAGCAAATTTCAGGTTAAACTGCATGGATTTTAAATATCAATATAATTGAAGGAGCCAGAGCAGGCAACTGTCAAGGCAGGTAGGACATCCGTTAAAGAGACAGGGCAGTGTAATCTGTGAAACAGTGAAAATTGCAGAGAAGCAACCCACGCTCATTAGGTTTCGCGGCTGACAAATCACTCAGAGCCTACAGAAGGGAGGAGTGTGTGGCCCCCATGTTGAAGATGGGCTTCAGGTGTGGGGCACCCCAGCTGCTGGTCACAAGAGCAAGGCCATCTTCCCCACCAGCAGTTCACACGCATCACAGACCCAGGGCCTTTCCCACCCCGGGCACGCGACAGGCACTTCCTAATTCCCACCAGAATCCTTCCTCTTCTCTGAGAAGGCAGCAGGGGGTCAGGAGAATACACACAAGACACAGAGCCAGTGGGTCCAGGCTCTACTTCCGGCTCTGCCCCTCACTCCATCTGTGACTTAGCTAAATTGCTAGACCTCTCTGAGCTTTGGTTTGCTATCTAGCAAGTGATAGGTATGGTTCGTTTTACAAATATTTCCTGAGCAGCTGCTATGTGCCAGGTACCATCCTAGGTCCCCATAACACAGCAGGGAATGAGAAGGAGAAAATTCTCTGCTGTCACAGAGCTCGCTGTCTCAGGAAACATCCCAGGGAGCCAAGCAGGTGTTGTGCTAGGAGGGGTACACACATTCTATGTGGGCTGTAATGCCACCTCCCCGACAGCAGGGTTAGGGAGGTAAAGTGCAGATGGGACTCGAGGTGCATGGGGACAGGGGACAAAAAGGGGAAGTGAAACAGGATTAAGATGCCACAGGTACATGCAGCAGCTCCCCACGAGGATGTAATCATCATACATCACAAACACATCTGAGTGAATAGATGGACTCAAAGCACAGTCAGACTGGATGAGGCCAAGCACTGCAGGGACTGTGGGCATCGCTGACTCCTGTGCACTGATGGCAGGAGGGTAAACGATAAAACAAAAAGCCTGGGACATTGTAGGACTTTTTAGGTGCCTCACAAGCGGCAGTTAACACTTTTAACAGGTACAGAGATGGAGCCACCCTTCTACCGAGATGACAGCAAAACAGGGTCGTATTTTAAGGCAAAGCAATTGGCCAAGGGAGAGACTCAGTCAGCGAAGTGACAGGTGGAGCTGGCAGCAGGGAGAGCCTGGTGTCTGTCTCTTCCCAGGATCCGTGGAGAGGCCCAGAGACTCAGCCTGTCTGCTGTGTGCAGGAAGCCCAGCTGGGGAGCCTCACGGAGGCCTGCATGGGCTGCAGTCCCAAGCTCAACAGGAGGCAGCTCCCATTTCAACAGGAGTCATTTATCTCGAGAGATTCTCATGCTTTCTACTCAACTCTGTAGGTCTTTCCTGGCCTTCTACAGATCTAAGTTTTGACAGAGGCAATCAGAAAGCGCCTGCCTCAGCCTCCCGAGTGCTGGGATTACAGGAGTGTGCCACCACGCCCAGCCAGACATGAATTCTGCTCCCCCTGATAAATGACAAAGACACCAAGCATCTAGAATGTTCTAGTCAACTCCCAAGGCGCTGCGTGAAGTCTCCTCACACGCACAGGAATGCTTGGGACTATGTAAGCTTCAGGTACTGGGAGGTTGTTTATCTCAGAGCCTCAACCGTCCTGGGTCTAGTGGACAATGAGCAAACCAGTACCAGGGTGGAAAGTTGAGGTCGGCGTCACAGAGCTCACACACGCTGCCACAGAAAACGCCACAGCACCAGCTCAGGATCTCTTCATTCTTACTCAACTCGATTTATCAGAAACTTCATTAAGCCAACTGCAGATGAGAGACAGGGGCCCTCCGCAGTCAGGGTAAGAAGTAAATACTGATGAAACGCATGAACTATCTCTCTTCAAACAAAAATAATGCATAATACATTTATGCTTCAAAAAACTATCTTAAATCCTTTTTTGTTAAAAAAAAATCTGTATAATTTATTTTTAAAAAGATGACATATCCACTCCAAAGCTTAACAAACTGGGGTCTTCTAGGGTCAGGGCATGGATTTGTATACTGCTAATTGGATCCTGAAGGTACTACTCTTACACTGTAGAAGAAAAAGTTGATAGAGCAAGATTTTAAATGATCAAGGACATTTAATTATGTTTATTGTACTATTTGTTAGGATAACACTAAAAAAGAATTTTTAAAATCTCCAATGGTCAACCTCTTTGGGGGGGAATCTGCTACTACGCAGGCTAAAAGTTCCAGTTATTAGACTATTTTATTAACATGGGCCCTGGACAATAATTGGATGTATGAGGTATTAATGAAAATTCCTTCTTCCCCAGGTATCTTATTGTTTGAATTTAACAACATGTAAGACAGTCAAAGCAGAGCCCCCACCTTAAAACTGAGGAGAGAGCAGTACAGAAAAGGCAAGTACCTTGCTCAAGGCCACACGTCTCTTGGAAGTGACAGACAGGGTCACCTGGAGAACCAGGTTTTTTTGACAGGGCTCTTCAAGGCCCAGCAACCCTGCATGACCCAGATCCTGTTCTGACCTCTGGGAAATCCACTGTCACAGGGCAAACCCCAGAGTGTAAAGCACAGCCACCAGGTGTAAAGCACGTGCCAGGTGTAGGTGGCAGCAGGGGGACACAATTAAGAACACACATGACCTCTGCCCTCAAGGAGTTTGCCTGCTACACTCCAGGGTCTAAACAGTAGAAGAATGCAAAACAGAAGGAGATAGGACAGTGCAGGAGAAACCACAAGATAGAATCTGGAATGCGCCTTGAAAGAGATTCAAGCCAGCAAAGTCTGACACTGATCTTTATTTCCTCCTTGGAAGAGCAAGCAGACACTGGGCCCTGGGGTTTAAATAGCAGTAAATGCCACATCTTTGATCTTATGGAGGCAGGTGACTGCTATTTTCCAGCAATGCTCCTGCATACTGATGTGGCACAAAAGCCCCTTAGTGCATAAGCCAGAATCAAAATGCTGATGAATGCCCTCTACCGAGAGGGTTCACACAGGCTTGGGCTATGTTCAGTAACTGGAATTTTCCTCCTCCAAGGGAGCTTTTTACTACTGTATGATGTCAAAATTGGGAAATCTTTATAAATATACAAGGCAATTCAACCTCACAAGGTACCATGATTCTGGGTTGTGCATCCCCCGTTGTACCTCCTCATTTGAATAATAATTGCTGACATTCGCTTTACAAGCATCCCTATATCCTGTATGCCTCAAAGGGCAGTCGGCAGGAATGGGGAAATTACACCACTGACTAAAAACACACATGACATTTAAACTAAATTATAGGGAGACTAGTCAAGTCTGATATTTTTTGTCATGTGTCACCACCACTTAATGGAATTTACCTCATCACTTTTTCCTCACGTTTTGTATGAATGCTTTTTTAGAAACACAATTTGCTTTTCTTGGGGAATCAAAAAGAAAAAAAAAGTTTAAACGCCCCACAAGAAGCAAATGATTTTTAAACAGCACACAAACACACTCACAAAACCTGCAATAGGAAGTAGACAGGGAAGCTAACGCTGCATAAACGGTGCTGTCATGGAGACGAAATGCACAGTTTACACATGTGTACTTCAAATAGACCCAAGGTGAGAGGACTCAAGCCAGTGTCTATCACGGTCAGCTCAGCAGATAAGACAACAGTCTATGCAACTGGGATTAAACTTGGTAGGTTTATGTCTGCTAACACCAAGGGAAAGCAGTTGAGAGTTCAGAATATCAACACACGTCAAGGTATAGAAAAATAATGCTTACAGCATCACAAGCTCTAACTAACTATGGCTAGCAAGGGGACACGGCATAGATGGACAGAGATGTAGTTTTATAACAAAAGATGCAGCTATGAAATGTTTTCTTCTCAATAAAGCACTGTAGCTTAGTAGTCATATACTGCACATGGTGTAGAGAGAGGCCAAGCCTGTTCCGAAAGTAAGTTTCGAAAGCCTAAAGCAAGAATGTGAGGTTGTACTTTGAGAAGCCAAGGAGCCCTGCCCACAGATGGAAATGGATGCACACCACCACCACGCGAGAACGCCTCTGCGAAGCCCACTCTCTAGTCCAACATAACAAGCTTGTTTAGAAGCTCATTACTGAAAGTCACTGTCAAAGACCCACTTGGGGAAGGTAGGCATGGAGGAATGGAGCATACAATGGGGTAAAGTGGATTAACTGTTGCTGGCAGGATAATAAACCTTTGGGACACACAATCGCAGTCAACCTCCATCCAATCTTATAGGAGGGCATGTATTTCCCATATACACATGAAGGAACGGAGGCTCAGAGTATTAACAATGGCATGCCAGACTGCTAATAGCAGCAAGAGTCAGCACCTGAATCCAGGTCCGACCTCAAGGATTGTACCCTACTAATACACTGTTTCTATGTGGTGGTGGTGGGAGTGATGGTCATGCTGATGGTGGTGATGGTGG
>RJWT010053165.1:0-10446 GCA_004365215.1 Cuniculus paca | reverse complement strand
TTTTTTTTTTTTTGCAGCACCAGGGATTGAACTCACGACCTCACACTTGCCAGGCAGGCACTTAGGCCACTGAGCTAGATCCCCAGCCCTTGTCTTTTTGAGACAGGGTCTCACTATGCTGTTCAGGCTGTCCTTGAGCTCACTTTGTAGCCCAGGCTGGTCTTGAACTCACAACAATCCTCCTGTCTCAGCCTCCTGAGTGCTGGGATTACAGGCGTGAGCCACCACGCCTGGCTATGGTGGATTAATTTTAAACTAGAAAATCTTACAAAATTTAATTTTGAGGGATCATCACCTTTGCTACCCCCCCAAAAAAATTCCACCAGGATAGGCATGCTTCCAAAATATCAAATATAATGGGAGGACACGTAAAAAAATCATATTGCACATGGAGCATAAACTCCAGGCATGAGGTCAGTGCTGCCATTTCAGTTCAACAGAATGAAAGAACAAACCATCTCAAAGGAACCCCCGCCCCCCACCTAACTGAGAGCAAACTGTACCTCAAAGGACACACTGAACTCATAGGTTAATTTGGGGAGAACTGATAGGTGACATTATCAAGTCTTCCAATTAAAAAAATTGGAATAGCTCTGTATGTAGTCAGATCTTTAATTCTTCTCAGTAATGTTTTATAATGTTTACTGTATCAATCTTATACATTCTTCTTTTTTATTAGTACATGCTTGTCGTGTATAATGAGTATATTCATTGTACGTAGATGATACATATACGGCACTTTTTTTTTTTTTTTTTTACTTTTTTGGTCTTTTTGAGACAGGGTTTCACTATGCAGTTCAGGCTGGCCTTGAGCTCACTTTGTAACCCAGGCTGGTCTTGAAATCACAATGATCCTCCTGCCTCAGCCTCCCAAGCACTGGGATTACAGGCACATGCCACCATACCCGGCTCTGTTTTAATTTTTTTACATACCCTTTTTCTCACCTCCCAACATCTCTTGGTCCTTTTCCCATCTGCAAACCATCTACTTTATTCTATATTTTTAAAGAAGTTTTTTATGATTTTAGACACTACTGTACTTGTGATTTAAAAAATTTTAATATCCATTTATCATTGCTAATACATTAAAGATAGAAGTAAATTTTATAGATTGTTCCTGTATGTTTCCTATAAACTTGCTAAACTCTTAGTTCTACCAGCTGTTAATAGTCTCTAAGAACTTCTATGAGTAAATCATGTCATTTGTGAACAAAACCCATTTTATGTATTCCTTCCCCACTTGTGTTCCTTTTATTATTTTTCCTTGTCTTCATACATTGGCTAGAACCCACAGCGAAAGTTAAATAGAAAATATGAGAGGGAATATCTTTATTTCTGATCCTATGGGAAAAGTGTTCAGTCTTTCACCATTAACAAATGATGTTACTGATAGGATTTTAATAACTACTCTTAATCAGCAAGTTCCTTTCTTTTCCTAGTTTAATGAGAGTTTTTTATTTATAATGAAAGAGTATTGAATTGTATCAAGTGCTTGTCCTCTGTCTTTTGACATGACCATATGGTTTTCTCTTTATTACTATGGTAAATTACATAGATTTTTCAAATATTTAATCAACCTTTCAATCTCAATCTAAACCATACTTTCTCATAATTGGTACACACACACACAGAGCAAGATTTTATTTACTGAGTTTTGTTACTTATTTTTTATCTGTTCATGAATGACTCATTATTCAGTGGCATTTGGATTATCCTTAGATTTTTCTTTTGCATTATTGTAATTTTGGTGTCAGAGTTATACTTGCTTCAATAAGATGAGCTGAAAAACACAGTCTCTCTCTTTTGTTATCTGAAAAAGTTTGTATAAGATTGATAAAATTTCTTTAAAAATTTGTTTGAATTCAATAATAAAATACTTTGAGCCTGCAATTTTCTTTGTAGGAAGGTTTTTAATTACGAATTTAATTTCAGTAATAAATATAGACCTATTTTCATGTTTTTCTTAACTCAATGGTGATAACATCTTTCAAAGGATTTGTCCATTTTGTCTAAGTTTTTAATTTATTTGCATACTTTTTAAAATTTCCCCTTTTTCTTTTAGTTATAAGATCTATAGAAATCTTTCCTCATTAACTCTCAATATTGGTAAATTTGCATCTTCTTTCTCTGTTCTTGGTTAGTCTGGTAAATACTTTATCAGTTTAATTGATTTTTTTCATGGAATGAGTGTTTCTTTGTAAGAGTTTCTCAATTGTGTGTCCATTTTTAATTTCATTTATTCCTGCTCTTATCTGCATTATTTTCTCTTTCTTAATCTGGGTTTAATTTCTTTCTCTTTTTTTGGCCTTTAAGACAGAAGCTTAGATTACTGATTTGAGATGTCTTTCTTTTACTACACTGTTAAGAGCTATGTTTCCCTCTAATCACTACTTGAAGAGTATCCACAAATTTCAGAATATTTCATTTTTATTTTTATTAAATTCTTAATAATTTATAATTGCCCTTGTGGCTGCTTCTTTGACAAATGGATTATTTGTAAGTTTGTCGTTTAATTTCCAATTACTTAGGCATCAGGTATCTTTCTTTTATTCTTTCCAACTTAATTCTTCTATGGTTAGAGAATGTGATTTGCACTTCTTAGTCTTTTTTTAGTTTCTTAAGATGCATTTTGTGACCCAGAATATGGTTAATTTTGGTGAACCTTTCTTGCACATCTGAAAAGAATGTTCATTGTATTGATCTTGGATGGAATGCTCTATAAATGTTAGGTCAAACTAGCTGACAGTGTTACTCTGTTCTGTCAGTTTTTGCTCCGTATGTCTTTAAACTGTGTTGTTGGACTCATTCATATTTAATGTTTTGTCTTCTGGGTGAATTTTTCCCTTTTTCTTTATGAAATGACCCATTTTATTCCTGAAAAGTCTTCCTTCTGAGGTCTACTCTGTTCGATATTATTGTAGTTGTGTTAGCTTTCTTACACATTGCCTTGGTTACTTTTCTCTTGTTGCTGGGACAAAATACTTGACACCCAAAGTGAAGCAAGAAAAGGTTTACTTAGCTTACAGTTGTGGAGGTTTCAGTCCATAATCAGCTGGCTCCAAGGCAGGGTGGCCTGGCACTGGGGCAGCACTTCAAGGCAGAAGCCAGAGCAAAAGAGGGAAAGCAGGCCTCCTCTCCTCCCTTATATTGTACACAGGCCACCACACCCTCTTCAAGGCTGGTGCGGCACTCACAGAATGTCCTTGCCCTCCTTTGCACAGGATGAGGATATTTACAAAGTAAGAACCCTGGCTCTCTGCTGAGTCTCTCAGTTAAACTTCTAAACTTCTCAAATTGACACAATGTATCAACCATAACACACACAGTGTCCTCATTTATTTACTTTTAATGTATGTCTTCATAATTAAAGTGGCTTGCTATACCCAGCATATAATGGAATCTTATTTTTTAAATAATACCTTTTAGTTAAAAAAAAAAACAAAAAAAAATGCTGCTTTCCCATGGTTTTACTGTTTTATGTTCTTTACTTCTTTCTGTGTGAGTTTGTGTTTGAGTTCATATCATTTTTGTCCTATCTGAAGAATCTTCTTCAGCATTTCTTGAAGTGCAGATCCATGGATGACTGATTTTCCTATGTCTTGTTTCTGAATAGAGTGCTATTTTCCAAGAGTGTCTTTCCAGGTTACAGAATTCCATACTGACATCTTTTTTTTCATCACTTTAATGATGATTTTGGATCAGTGTTGGTTTTGGATCAGTGTTATTCTTATCTTGTAACTGATTTTCAGAAATCTGATTATGTCTTGTTGTGGGTCTAGATGTGTACAGTGCAGACTTATGAATGTTTATTCTTGTTATATTTTGTTGAGCTTCTTAAATTGGGGGTTTTAGTCTTCATAACATTTGGAAAATATAGCATAAGCACCTGCCTGGCAAGCATGAGGTTGTGAGTTCAATCCCTGGTACAAAAAAAAAAATTGGAAAATATTTCAGATATTACTTCTCCGATTATTTCTCTGCCCTTCATTGCACTACAGTGTCCTTCTTAACCTGTGGTTACAAGTATGTCAGATTCTTTTTTACTGTTCTTTAGATCATGAAGTCTCCAAGTTTTTCCAATTATTTTTTGATACTTCCATCTTCAATTTCATTAATTTTTTTCTTCTGCAGCATCTAATCTGCCATTAATCCTATCCAGTGAAAATTTTATATTAGGTATTATTTTATTCCTGAAAGTTCAGTTTTTGTCTTCTTTTTTCTCATTATTTTTATGTTTTCCTTTAAATACTGTAGAGTTATAATTCACATCTGATAAAATCTTGTGTAATAATTTTATCATCTCTGTTATTTTCCAGTTTACTTCACTGGTAATTTTTGTCCTTAGTAGGGGTCACATTTCACGTTTCTGAGTAACCCCAGTAATTTGTTACTAAATGCTGAATTCTGTCATTATTGGGTTGTTGAGTATGGGAGTTTGCTACTTTCTTTTAATGAGAAGATCTCTGTTTCAGAAAATGGTCGGTCAGTTTGATACTTGAGCATTCTCTTTTTAATCTTTGCTAGAACCAGTCTAGTGTTATGTTCATCCCAGAGGTAGTTCTGATTTCCTCAGTTTTAAATAACCACACTGGGATCTCCACTTTTCCCAGCCACAATTACAACATCTCCCTGTCTCGTGTGAGCTCTGCAAATTGCTCTGCTCACGATACCCTAGGCTTTCTGCCTTGTGGCATTTCACCCTATGCTTGTGTGGCTTGGGACTTAGCAAAGACTCAAGAGGACCCCTGGACAGATCCATGGAACAGCCACATTTCCAGAACTCTGTCCTGCAACGTTCAGCAATCCTGGCTTCCCCGATTTCAGTTTCCTTCAACTGAAGATTAAGGCAACACTTTTTGGATGCCCCTCCCAATCTGGAATTTGACTTTGAGCAGAAAGCTAAGCTATTTAGGAGTTTTTTTTCCTCTTTTCAAAAAAGAAAACTTTATGCTGCATGTCAGCCAATGGCTGAACACAGTTGTGTTACACATTTTGCCCAGATTTCTAGTCGGTTATGGCAAAAGGTCTCATTTGGCTATTGCTATTTCATCACGACTAAAGGTGGAAATTCAAGATAGTTTTCCAGGAGTGGCCATGGGAGAAGAGGCTGGGTGTTTAGAAGTTCAGATCACAAAGAATCCATGTTACTGAGGACAGACAATGCACTCCATTTCTGTGAGGAACAATCTTGGCTAAAGGATGACAGTACCCCTCACCACTCCAGTGGTTTTCCACCTTGGCTATGGCACAAATCATGCCACCCTGCTCAGGGCAGAATTCTTCTGAAAGGAACAGGGCAGGCATATTTGGGAGTATTAGGCCTTCAGAATTTGATGTTGGTAGGTTCCCTAGCAGAAGAAATTTAATAAACAGCAACTATAAGAAAAAATACTGGATGAACCCTGTCAGAAATTCTTGCCTCATGGACTTGAGAGAGAAAACCTGGCTGATGACTTGTATTTTATGCCACACGAGACCCCAAACTTTCATTTTCAAAGCCATCTTGTATGACTTGTTAGCTCTAGAAACAATGGCAAAATGACAATTCCCAATACATAAACGTTTATTTGAACATATTTTTATCGAACTCCTTTCTGGACAAAAAAAAATGTGTATATATCACTGAAGTCCTGCAAGACCCTCGGGGAAGAGACAGCTGCATTGAAGCAATGGTTCTAAGAACGTGTGCAGGGAGTAATGAGAGCCCAAGGAGGAAGCCCTTCCCGCTGTTTGATGGCAGTGAAACCTGTGCAGTTCAAAAGAGATTTCCATCCTAATATTCCCCCCTCAGGGGAGGTTTGCCTGGCCAGAGGAAATATGGTTAACTGTTTGTCCAATGAGTTACAGACAATGATCTACTCATTTTTTAGTCTTTACACAGCATTTTATCTTTCCCCAGGGTAAGAGACCAACCAATGAATAGTTTTCTAGTAGGCTCAGCACAATGGTGATATAAATAGCTCTCAGGGCTCAGGTTGGTTGTTGGACTACTCTGCCTTCTGAAAGCAAGTGTTTTATAATTCCAAATACGGAGCAGTTTCTATCAGCAAATACAGGACATGGTCAACCTCAAAGGAAATTTACTAAGAAATTAAGACTGACGACAAATCCATTTGTAACTGTAACACATTTTAAGGAAAACCTCAAGAAGTACAGGATTGAGCCCACTGGCGAACTTGATCCATTCAAATGGCTTGATATTAACCATTTGACTACATCAAGCAAGTTTTCACATAGCTATCTAGGCTCCACGGCCCATCTTATGCATCCCACAGGACATTTTTGTTTTTATGGAAGCACCCGTTAAAAACACAAAAGCAAACCAATTTGCAGTGTGCACTGTTCCCCAGCCTTCCTATCTAAAATTGCAGAACTTTTCCCCAACCCCTACGTGACTCATATGAGTAAGCAGGGTGTGTGTGTGTGTGTGTGTGTGTGTGTGTGTGTGTGTGTGTAGGATAGCTGGAAATGGAGGCTGCTGCTTTTATTTACCCAGCAGGTATTGATCTCACTATTTATTGATATGTTAAACTCAGTAGTAATTCCAGACCACAGTATTAATTCCCTACCTACATAATGCTTTCCAGCATACAAAAGAGCAGGACTTATTAGCCAAGAAAATGTATTCGTTGTAGTGGAAGCCAGAAATGTCCCTTGGGCAGTAAGATACTAGGCATGCTTTTTCTTACCCTGTGTAGATTTCCAGCTTGATTTTGTGGTTTGCAAAATGGTGCTGTGCAGCATGGCCCATGCTAAATAAAGCCAGGACAGCCAGGAAGGTCAGCAGTTTTCCAGGGAACGAGGAAACGTGCTGCTAGGGATTATCTCACTGGCAATAGAGTAACATCAGTGCCCAACTAACAACAAATTTAATTAAAAAGCAAATAATTATATTTCCATATGCAGAGGCTGAAGAAAGACTGTGGGGAGGTGACTTTGCCTCCATCAGGCCTCCAGAGGACATAGAGTTCAACACGCCCAAAATAGAAAGGGCAGATTGGACTGCACATGCTTTAAATAGAGGAAGCTCTTGTCACATATGAGAGTTTTGACAGTGCCTCATTTACTTCTCTATTGCTTGTAGGATGCGAGGATGTAGTCTTTGTATGTTCTGCAGTCACCCCTCTCCTGCTCTCTTCTTTTATCTTGCACTCAGCAAAAAAAAAAAAAAAAAAGACAGTTATTTATGTATTATGCCAAGTGAAAAAACTCAGTTTCAAATAAGTACATACTCGATATCTCTCTTAAAGACAGCAATGAAAGAACCTCTGTTCCTACATAAATGGTTAGCTAGGTTTGCGGGGAGGAAGGTCTGAAGGCACAGGGCAGTTTTGAAGTGTTCTGTGGGTGGTTAAAATTGTTCCATTCCTTTTCTGGGAGGGTGATTATAAGAATTCAGGTATGTGTACAAATTCATAGAATTGTGCATGCCCCCAAATTAATGTTTACTTCATCGACAGTACAAAGGTTGGTTTTAAGAGCATTGGAGTCCTTACTTTGTACCGATGTAACAATAAGATTCTCCCTGCTCTAAAGATGCTGATACCCAGCATCTCCCTTACGGCCTTAGTCAGTGTCACAGTGGCATGACTACTTCAGCATCATTAGCACGTGATTACAGCATTGTGACTTCAGCGTCATCTAAGCCCCCTAAGCCTCTGAATTAATATAACTCTGACGAAAGCAACTCACAGTTGCTGAGAAGCACCCATGTTTCCCTTCTCTTGACTTCCATTTCGTCTCTCCAGTTATGAAGCCACTATTTTTAAACACCTATCTACAATGATACATAAACAGTAAGATGTTTTCCTCTTATACAAAAAAGGTGTGACTCAGTATTAACTGTTTTCTCCATTTTTTAAAATAACTAGAAATTGTAAGAAAATATAATTATCTGCTTTTTTTTTTTTGTCTTTTTGAGACAGGATCTCATTATGCAGTTCAGGCTGGTCTTAAACTCACTTTGTAGCCCAGGGTGGTCTTGAACTTGCAATGATCCTCCTGCCTCAGCCTCCTGAGTGCTGGGATTACAGGCATGCACCACCATGCTCGGTTCTTTTTTTTTTTTTGAGACAGGGTCTTGCTATGCAATTCAGTGTGGCCTTGAACTCATGGTGATCAATCCTCCTGCCTCTGCCTCCCGAGTGCTAGGATTATAGGCAAACACCACCACACCCAGCACCTGCTCATTCTTGAGGCATAGTTTGCCTCCTAACTGGGCATTAATGATGCTGTGACATAAAGAGTCTGATGCCCCCGATAGTGAATGTGATCACTGTGTATACCTAAAATGTACCAATAAACTTGATAATAATGAAAAAAGAGTCTAATGCCAACTTGTGTAGATTGTTTCTTTCCTCATCCTTTTGGGTGTCCTTTACTTTTGGCATTTTCAAGTTATTAATGAGCCCTAGGACAGTATTTTATTTTGGTCTTGCACAATTGCCAGAGCATTGTCTCCAAATTCAGAGCTCCCATCAGAGAGAAAAGACTTCCCTTTTCATTTTTTTGTAGATCCAGATGTCCACAGCTCTTTCTAAGGCCTCTAACTGAAAACCCTACCTTGGAAGACAGTTTTTGTTTAGCTGTGTTTCTGGAGTCGGGATTTGAAATGTGACCCAGTGGCTCAGGTGCTGAAGGCTTTGCCCCCAGCTCCTCTCTCTCAACCTCCCCCACCTTCCAAACCACAATGTTGAGAGCAGCAGCCTTGCCTGCCCACACGCTCCCCAAGGCAAGCCCAGAAGCAACAGAGCCAGCCAACCATGAATCTGTAAAACGAACCTTCCCTCCTTTAAGTGGATTTTCTTCGATATTTTGTCACAGCACCAGAAAGCTGGCTCACACAAGGAAGATCCACATTATTTCTTCCTTAAATCTTGCAAATCTTGTGCCAATAGCAAACCTTTAACACGAACCATGTGAGTAGAAACTATCCTTTCAAGAAGTCTTAGGATTTTTCACCAAGGATTTCTGGACATTTTGCATTACTACCTTATATCTAGGTGTCCCTCCCAAAGCCTTCCATGCTCATAGGTGGGCTTTTCTTCAGAGCTGTTCAATCTAGGAAATGTGATACTGGACCAAGAGTGTGGTACTAAATTAGTCCACTGATTGGAATTAGCATAGTTCTGGGTGGCACCCCCCATAGCTGGCACCCTGGATGGGATGAAAGGGAAAGGCAGGCTGCTGCCTTGCTGCTTGCTGCTCGCTGCCTTCTGCCTGCCACGCCACAGACTGTTGCTCCTCTGCGATGCCCCTCGGTTCTGCTGCCCTGGCTCGGAGCCAGCCAATCGTGGACTGCAACCTCCACAAACTGTGAGATGAAATAAATCTTTCTTCCTTTAACTTTGGGTGTGGGATATTTTGTCTCAGCAATGAGAAAAGTAACTAAGCCATGCTCTGTTTTCTTGTTATTTTTACTTTCTTGTTGTATCATCATGGAACATGAGCTGGTAGTTAAGGGGAATGGTATCAGTGATGCTCATATCTTTATGTATGATTTTTGCTGATTCAGTCTTTTATCTGGGAACCATTATTTTTCCTCCATTCTGGAGTCTAGTAGGATTAATTGAGAAGTTGGTATTCAGTGCTAAGAAAAACTCGTCCAGCAGTGGGGACCCAGGCAGTCAGCTACCATGTCAAGCTGTAACAAGCCCCATTATGATGTCTGCTCTTATCACTGACAACAAGGCCAGCAGCAGGGTCACTTCTATCCTGGGGTGACACTTCTCTGGCACTTCTCCCAGAAACAAATCAAAGGTCCTCTCCAGTCTGATTGTCCAAACTTCAAGGAGCGGGGGTGGGGGGGAATGGACGAAAGGGGAAACCATCACCCCCGTCTAACTTCCCAGAGAAAATCGGAAGACACACGGGGGGCACAGGCCTCCCACTTCCACAGAACCCAGCTCCTCCCTAGGACAGAGGCTTTTCTGTGGCCTGGGCAGCAACGATGGGAGCCTATTTCAGTCCAATCATCTTGCTGTGACCAGTTTGCTGAACAAACAGGTCTCATGATGCTATCCAAACACAGCTTTGTTTTTATTTCTTCTGTCCCTTTTAAGCTTTATTCTGTGTTCACCAGGATAAAAATTCTGGTAGTCCTTTGGATGTTTTATTTTCTCCTTTGCCTCATATATGTGCCTACAGTCACTATAGTCATATACTGTATCATCTTTGGTCTTTAGAACATCCAGTCCTGTGATAGAGAAGACTCCACTGGCCCAGTGCTCGGTATCCTCCCCTGCCCTGCTGGTGAAGGTGGGTGTGGTCCTTCAGCACTGCCCTCCCCTCCTCACCCCCTCCGCGACTCTCTCTGCCTGAGCATCTCCCACCTGCCCACCTGCCCTAGGATGCTCAGACACAGAGGGGACACAAGGGTGACCTTGGCTGAGTAGCTTGCTGCTCTCGGGCTGACTTGTTTCCCGCTACAGTTCCACAGTGGGAAAA
>RJWT010053164.1:0-10461 GCA_004365215.1 Cuniculus paca | reverse complement strand
TTTGTTTGGTTGTATTCTTTTCAAAATTAAAAAAAAAAAGCTAGGATTGGAAGTCCCATTTGACCCAGCTATTCTGCTTCCGGGCATATTCCCAGAAGAAGTGAAATCATCATACCACAGTGATATATGTGCACCCATGTTTATAGCAGCACAATTTGTAATAGCCAAATCTTGGAAACAATCCAAATGCCCATCAATTGAAGAATAGATAAAAAGATGTGGTACTTTTATACAATGGAGTAGTATTCAGCTATAAAGAAGTATCACATTGAGGCTTTTATAGGTAAATGGATGCAACTTGAGACCATACTCATAAGTGAAATGAATCAAACTCACATATGTAAACACTGTATCATCTCCCTAGTGTAAGAAACTAAAAGACTCAGTAAGATACAAAATCCCCAATAAATATGGGGAAAGGGTGTGAAACTTCTAAAGGATAAAACAACTCAGGGAAAAGGAGAAAAGAAGAAAGAGAAAAGAAAAGATATAAATTTTTATATATGTGTATATATATATACTTAAGATAGATAAGATGATTGTACTACTAAGTTTATTAGTTCTTAGAAAAAAACAGTTCACATTCATAGGACTGGACCAATTCTGTATGCCTATACCTGGTAAACAGCAAATCTTGAAGACAGCTATACGAAATAACAACCTTTGGTATCTTCCCATCACCTAGTGTAGAAAGTCTATGTTGTTATTGTTTTGGGCTCTTTATTACTGTCATTTATCTGTCTTTATTGTTTTTTGTTTTTCTTGTGCTTCATTCTGCTATTGCCGCTAGCACAGAAAGGATAGATGTACAAGTATATGCTTATACATGCTTAGAACTACTCCTAAAGAGTTTACAAGAGCAGATTTTATTAAATATCAAAATGTGAACAGCTACATTGAAGAAAATGAGACATTATGGTAGCCATGGCTGATTTCATATCTTCAGGTTCTGAAGTCCAATAATGCTTTTATTCTTTGATCTGACTGGTTTAACTCTGTTTTCTACTACTTGATTGCAATTTGTGAGAAGATATGATCAGCTTTTTTGAAGAAAACAAAGGACATTAAGGTAACCATTGTTGATTTCTGATTGTCTGATTTGAAGCCCTGTAATGCTTTCACTCTTTTGTTTTAGCTGGTTTCATACTATTTTGTTTTGCTTGAGGTTATTGTATGTGAATGTATGAACAACCACTTCAAAGAAAACAAGAGACACTAGGGTAGCCATTGTTAATTTCCTGTTGTTATGTTTTGAAGACATGTATTCCTTGCATTGTTCTGTTCTGATCTGCTTTGTTGTGTTTTGTTTTGTTTTTACTCTCTTTAAAATTAAAAAAAAAACAAATATAAGGAACTCTCAAAAAACTCAACAATAAGTATACAAACAACCTAATTTTAAAATAGGAGAAACATTGGAACAGGTATGTCCACAGGAAAGATATAAAGATGGCAAATAAGCACATTAAAAGAAGTTAAATATCATTAGCCATTAAAGAATATCTTGTTAAGCCTACAACAAGATACTACTACATATATGTCAGAATGACTAAAACAATTTTGACAACATCAAGTACTGACATGCAGAGCTATAGGAACTCTCATTCATTGCTGATACATATTTCATAATAGTATATCTAGTGTGGAAAATTGTTTGGAAATTTCTTAAAAAGTGAAACATCAACCTACCTTGCAACCCAGAGACTCTGCTCCTAGATAGCTATTCTAGGGAAATTAATGTTTTTCTTCACACAGATACTTAATCACCAGTGTTTTAGCACCTTGGTTCATAAACTCAGAAAGTCAGAAAGCAACCAACATTTGCTTCAGTATATGAATAGGTAAACAGGCCATGGTATGACCATATAATGGAATACTTTTCAGCAATGAAGAAGGCCTGTGCAACAACTTGAATGAATTTTATTTATTTATTTATTTTCTGGCACTGGGGATTGAACTCATTACCTTGTGCTTGTCAGACAGGGAAGCGCTTACGCCACTGAACTAAATCCCTGGCCCTTGTCTTTTTGAGACAAGGTCTCGCTATGCCATTCAGGCTGGCCTTGAGCTCACTTTGTAACCCAGGCTGGTCTTGAACTTGCAATGATCCTCCTGTCTCACCCTTCTGAGTGCTGGGCTTATAGGAGTGTGCCACCATGCCTGGCTTTGAATGAAGTTTAAAGGCATGAAGTCACAGAAAGAAACCAGTGTTGGTGAGGCTACATACTGTGTGACTCCATTTATATGATATTCTTGAAAAAATAAAACTATAGGAACAGAGAGTAGATCAGTAGTTGTTTGGGGTGAGGAGAAGGTTAGCCTCCAAAGGTATAGCACTGTTGAATTTGGGGGACAGGTGAAGGATTGCATGTGTGTTAAACTCATAACTGCACACACTCAACAGTGTTACTTTTACTGTACATAAAGCTTTATAAATTATTTGAGCTTAAAAGTAGACTTTGACTAACCACAGAATGGTGCTAACAATAGAACTTTTGGTGATGAAAATAATCTATATTTTGGTACCTAATACCATAGCTGCTAGCTGTGTGTGACTAGTAAGCACTCGAAATGTGGCTAATGTGACTGAGGAACCGAATTTTTAATTTCATTAAATTTTAATGAACTTAACTTTAAATGTCCATAATGTTCAGCAGCTACCATATAGGGCAGTACGGCCACAGAACCACATTTCTGCGTTTTGTTCCTGAGCTTCTCCAGCTTGTGCTAATACAGAAACAAGACTATCTAAAATGATGAGAAATCAAAAATTCATTGCATGGATGCTCACTGAGGTTTTCTGAGACTTGGATTCAAATAAATTGCTATTCTTTTTAATATACTAACCCAACACCATGATGGGCATGTATTCTGGGGCAGTATGAGATACACAAAGTTCCTGGGTAGGGATAGAAGCCAGTCTACATTCTTTTTAAGTTGTCATGAACAATTCAAGGACAAATCATAACGTTGACTTTAGTCAATGTCAGTCACAAAAGTAATCATACTGCCTATTGGGCACTGTTATTGTCTTAAGACAATACTGAATTGTTGTTTTAAGACAATATTAAAAAATAAAAATACTCAAGGAGACACCAGAGTCCCTATAACTGAAGCTCTGGCCACTTCTCATTGCTCTGCACATTCAGAGGGACTTACAATTTCCCTACCATGTGTATGTCGCTTTGCTTTGGCTGTTTATTCTACATGAAATATTATCCCATAATGTAATAAAAATGCCTTCCTTTCTGTACTAGTGTTCAAACATCAACCATTTAAGTACCTTCTTCATAGTTTTTTGCTTTCTCTGTATCCTTCTGGCATTACATATTACCTACTTTAATGCTCTTTTATGTGGCTCACTTCACTCCCTTAGTTCATCCTCAGAAATACCATCCATGATAACCAAAGTAAGGACACCGATGTATATTGTAAAGATAGACATTTAGCCATTCATGCCCTAAGGTCAAATCATGTAACATTATAGCACACATTTGGGCAAATGGCTTTCATAGTGACCAGCACTCACGGGCTCACTAAGAAGATCCTAAAATCTACACCCAAAGAGAGAGAAATATTGCAGAGTTGGAAATGAGACTTGTACTGGACTAGCAAATGTGCTAAAAGACAATGAAGCAATTGAGTTTTAACCAGGAATCCAAGTATGAGCAAATTATAAATAATTGAGAGGAGAATAAAGATGTAGTCATTCCTTAAATTGAAAAATGATCATATCCCTGTGCTCTTTCTTAGGAAACCACTAGAGTTCATAATTCTACAACAGGAGATAGTAATCTAGGGAAGTAGGAGCAATGAAAATCCAGAAAGTGAAGTTACACGGTGACAATAAAGAAAAACTTCAGGATGCCATCTTCACTGCATCCCTAAAGATCACAACAGAATAGGACAGAGGGGTCTTGCAGGAAGGTCTGCAGAGTAGAATAAGTTAATGATCTGATCTGATATGTCTGGGGTTTTGGGAAAACTATCAAAGAGTATTGGAAGATCTGATGGGAAATAAGGTGAAACACAGAAAAATCTACAAATGAAAAACAACAACAAAAAGCATTTTTCAAAGAAGACAACCATAATTCCAAACTTGGTTCTGGTGTACACCATGTTTGGCAATCATAATATGAACTGTGACAATCAATTTGGATGAAAATTGGAAAAGGAGAGGAGGGATAAAAGGTTTTATGTTTTTACTTAACACAGTAGGAAGTCAACACACGGAGTCTAAAAATGGATAAATCCAGAAAGAATATGAACCAATAATGACAAACATCAGAAGGAAAACTGAGAGAGATGAAAATGGGTTTTGGGAAGTAGGGTTTGACGGTAAGAAGGGGTACAGCCCTGCTATGTGGGGGTACTTGCTTAATTTTTAAATTACGGCCATATATTTTGAGGAAAAAAGAGTTTTGGAAAGGATAGAGAAATCATGGTTCCTGGACTATAAATCAGAGAGCACAGACTTAGGTGCTGAAGGAAGTCATAAATTGTGGCACAGCCATCTTTCCAAAGGCTCCCTTTTGCACACACCACCCCCAGACAAAATGACGATATTACGCAAGGGAAGAGAAGGGAAGCCATGCCCAAGCTCCCCACTCCCTTTTGAGAAAATTTTGGCTCAGCTCACAATACTGAGTCTTTGTTCCGTGGTGCTTGCAGGATTGCACCCTTTTGAAGGTGAGATGTTTATTTTCCATGGCTAGAAAGTTTCCTACATCTCTACCCTCCACACACGCCGCTCTCAGGAATAGCACAAGCCTCGGCAGGCTTCCTCCAGCACTGGTGTGCCAAGCCTTGGCCGCCAACTACGTGTAATATAATGGTGATGGTGGCTTTGGAATGCTTTGTGGACTGGCTCTGGCTTCTTTTTTAGCCAGGTGAATGGTTCATGATGTAGCTGGGGAATCTGATTGGTGGAGAAATGGCAACTTAATTTAGCTGTAGTTGACTACTACTGAGTGCTCTTTCTGCTCTCCTTTCTCCCAGGTCTCCAGTCTTATCTTCATCAAGGATACCCGCTAAGTCCAAAAGATCTTCATAGTGACAGGGGTTGTTACTCAACCGCTGCTGCTTCCTCAGGGCAAGGGCTCCTCAAGAGTCACCTGCTATTATTCTAGAACATGGTTGGTGCCTCCTCCCATTCTTCAATCTCGCTAGATGTAAACAGGATATATCACAATTCTATGTCTTGATTCCAGAATGGACTGCTGAGATTGTAAGAGGCTCTATGGCTTAACCCCAAGAGATGAGAATGGAGCAGGTGATCCCCCAATCATGCCTATGGTTTGCCCAGATTTTACAGTTAACAACACGAACCCCTGTGGTAAAGTGCAATCGCTTCGTTCAGCCTGTGAAGTTCACAGAAGTCCCAGTTTTGGGGAACTGGGTTTTGGAGTTGAGGCGCCACCTGCAGTTTGATAACTATCAGAACTAAGCCTACATCAACAAAACTTTACCGTTTGTTTCATAAAATTTCAGAAGAATTTACTGTTCCAGTAAATAACATCAAAGTTTTCTCCAGAAAAATTTATTATTCCAAACAGTGGGTTACTCAATCAGGCCCCCTTTCTCAGATCAACAGGTAGCTCCTGAGGGTGGACCTTATTGTTGAACTAAGGATGCTCTGCTATAGAATCCTCACTTTTCTGTCCTTCAGTCCCAAGCGATTAATTCATGAGCTTTGCCAACTTGGAACCCTCCACAGTGAAAGGCCTACCTCAGCACTCCAAACCAGATAAGAAATTCTTGCTTCATATCTGCCCTTGACCTTTCCTAAGAATTTGTTAAGGGAGTCTTATCCGTTATGACAATAAGTAATACTCATCTTTGGTTCATCAACTGCCTGATATTTTTGAGGAGTTAGCCATCAACAGACACATATAGATAATACTTTAGAAAAAGAAAAAAATGGAGACCCACAGTGTCACAGCTACTGCAAGAGGGCAGATGCTAACATGCATGGTCTTGTCACTTCTACCCACAGCTTTTGTGCTGTGGTGGCCCAAGATAAGCAGCACAGGTCCACCTGACCTCCTGCGGCTTGTCCTTTGCTCCTTCTGTCCGTGGGCCTAAGATAGCTGAACTGAAACCCCAAGACTCAGAATTTAAAGACTACATATCTGACCCTTGAAAGAAACCAACTTTAAAACACCTGTGTCCATTGAAAGAATAGACCATTTGAAGTGATGTAGAGTAGTCTGCTGTCCATTAAATGCCCTATTTACTTCATCTCCCAAGCCCACGCTAGGGCGTACCTTTTTGAGTCAGCCTGCTCCTCAAGTCTTACTCCACAGCGTGCTTCTGTGCTGTGTGTCGCAAAGCACAGTAGCTCCTCATCAGTGCAGAATTATTCCAAGTTTCTCAGTGGAGGCTTGAAATCATGGAGAGCACTGAACCCTGCATATACTAAATTTTTTCCTAATACATACCTAACTTCTGATAAACTTTTAATTTATAAATCAGATACAATAAAAGATTAACAGCTAATAAAATAGGACAATTTTAATAAAATGCTCCAGTAAAGGTTATTTAAAACTTATGCTTTTAAAACTTACTTGCTTCTGGAATTTTCCACTTAATGTTTTTGGATCACGGTTGATCATGAATAACTGAAACCACAGAAAATAAAAAAGGAAATAAGGGGAGATTGTATTAGGTCTTTTCCTGTTTGCCACACATATGTGCAAAGACTCCAAAGCATAAAGAAGCCCATAGCAGGTAGAACCCTGGTGTGCTGAGGAACTTAGGAAAGGGCACTATTGCCAGAGGAAGTCACTAGAGAGAAGAAAAGAGATGAGTTTGGAGGATGTGAGACACCAGGCCATGGAGGACCTTGTAGGCCACAGTGAGGCGTTCTGATTTTAATTTAATTGAGAAACCACTGGAAGGCACTAAGTAGGGCAGCGTTGTGATGATTTATGCACCTCACAAAGCTCTTTCTGGCTGTGGCGAGGAGATTAGTTGGGGTAGGAAGGGTGTGGACACCAGTCTGAGGCAAAAGTCTAGGTAACACAAGTTGTGCCAGACTGGCATTTGTGGGTATATTGTGAAATACTGGGGTTCAAGATATATTTGCAGTGGGTGAGAAAAAGAGTACTAGATGACTTCTAGATGTGTTTTTAAATGAGTAACTGAGTAAATGAGAATGACAGCAATTGAAGTGTCGAATTCTGGGAGAAGAAGCTGAGGATAGAAAATGGGATAGAAAGCAACATCTCTGTTTTGGATATATTAATTTGAAAATGCTTTATTGAGTACCACAGTCACTTGCCAAATAGATAACTTGAAATTTTGGGTGCAGAACAGGCTGGAGATTTGAGAGGCATGATATTTAAAGCCATCGGGTTTGACTTGATAAGATTAGATTGGGACAAGAGGGCTGAGAACAAACCCCGAGACCACCAGTGTCCAGAGGTCAGGAAAAGAAGAGAAACCATGAAATGACACTAAGAGAAAAAAGGAGGAAAACCAGAAGCAGGAAGTGCCTAAGAATCTAAGTGAACAGAGTATATAGTTCTAAGTTTTCTATTACCTCTTCTTATTTCTGCTTCTTATCTATAAAAAACTATTTAGGCTGTGTCTGCGCTATTTCGGTCCAACAACACACCATCCCCAGGCCTACTGAAAAGATATTTACTATGATTATGTCTTTGAACCATCACCCAGCATTCTCCCAGTCACCTATGTGGTTGATTTGTCCTCTGCCTGCCCAGGGAGAGGTCAGCCAAAAACAATCCCATGCATAAGGGATCCATTCTCTGGCCTTTACAATGTGACAGGAGTCTTCCCCAATTAGCCTAACATTGACTTTCCTGTTCTAAAAACAGCACTCATTTATTTAATAGACACATTCTCCCAAAAGATAGACTCTATAGAGTATACTTCATAGCATTTCTGCTTACCCTGAAGATTTTGCATTGTTCTTGGGGCCAAGGGGGTTTTTTGCTTGGACATGCACACACACACACACACACACACACACACACACACACACACACCTGTAACTCAAATAAGAAATTAATTGAGCATGTCAAGAGCGGCTTTAGAAGTACCAATGTTGCCACCACACAGCTCTTGCTAAGCTTTCGGCGCTGTAGCTAATCAGTGACATTGAAAGACTCCTTTTATGGAGGCTTCCCTACCATCAATGAACTCATTTTATGTAAATATTTAGCCAGGCAATAAACTGGACAGCCTATATTACTCAACATCAGCCTCAAAAGACCCTCCGGATTTATATACACAGCATCTTGGTAGGGCAATACATTTTATATGCATGACATGGTCAGCGATAAATATACCAGGGTGGGTCAAACCCTATTTGGTTCTCTGCTTTTAACTGTCTTGAGCTTTGTGTGTTTCTTTAATCAGTTGGATGATTTAGATAAACAACATGTATTAGTCTTTGGAAGTCTAACATGCCTTGAACTTTTTCCAGATATTCATTCCCATTCATCATCATAATAGTTGCTTCCCCTTGGCCATCATTAAGATTAGAAATGTCCTTGAACCATTTAATGATATTCTAGGAGACTGGACAGACTTTTCATGCCTTGATGAATTGCGATCACTCAGCTTAGACCAATGAAATTGGATATCCTTTAATGTGCCTGATGACTTTGAGGAGTTCAGGGAAAGCAGTACCCCAGCATCAAAATGGTTTCAGAGAATAGCTATCCATTTGGGGGAAGATGCACGACTTGGATAGAAATTGATTAATGAGGTAGTAGCCAATCTACCAGCTACATTAAAATACTGGGTACTGTTTTTGCCCATAGTTCTAAATATGGTTTTATCTACAAGTGTCTATTTATTTCAAAAACTCATTAAAATCCTCTGAATCCTTTAAGAAATTCATCTTGAAATGATTTTTTTAAAGCCCACGTTAGAATGTTAAAGAATGAGATTCCTCCAAGAAAACTGACTTTTAGATGTTCACACCACTAACTAGGAGAAGAAAAACATAAAAACAAGGATGTCTAGGATATGTTCCAATTACTTTGGAGCAAAGATAAACTAGTTATCTCTGTTTTATGGGGCTTGCATCTCCAAATGAGAGCACTGTGACTCCCAAATGTCTACGTGGCATAAGCAAATGCCAATTTGTGTCATAAGTATCTTTAATATTTCCACAAATATTTCTATTCCATGGACTCTGAAGCCTGCATTGCTATGGTGTAGAGATGACTGATGTTACTGGCATATTTAAATAATTTTTAAGTTCCCCTGCAAACCATAATCTGAAAGCACAGGGTTAGGAACAGCAACCTTATATACGTAGAGCAGACAAACACTATGCTTGAATCCAAAAGGCAATATAAAAGCCCTGACTCTATCAAATTATTATTAGGAACATCACTTTCTAACATTAAGCATCAATTATTTTTGAGCTTCTATAATGTCCCAAGTAGTAATGTATTTTGGGATACATGAGAAAACACAACAATGTGGGGATTCCATTCCATTCCATTGTAAATCTTGCTTAACATAATTGCCTTCCTTACAGAATTGCTGGAAGGGGAAAATGAGACACCAACAGTAAAAGCACTGAAGTGTACGGGGGAAATTATACACCAGCTACTGGAGTCATGAGTTGAGGTCTGCTTCAGTGAATGGCACAGGAAGAGTAGTCTTCTGAGGTTTAGGAGAGAACCTTTGGGCACAGATGCCGACACTGGCAGATGGAAACAGGTGTGCACGCACCAAAAAATAGAAAGGACCAAAGGCTCTGGAAGGAAACTATCGGTGAATGACAGACATGCAAAGAATGAACCCATAGTCTTGTGATCATCACCACTGTACTGGTTAAATGGTACCTATCTGTTATTTTCCTCAACCCATGTGAGCCACTAACTACCAGCAGAATATCAGTAACTCTGCTCATCAAACAGCAGGATCTGGAAATATTCTAGCTCTGAGTTTCTCAAACTGGAGTCTGTGGCCTGCTGTAGGTCCATAGGTGTAGCTTCCAGAGCGCATGAACTCAGTGACTAAAGGGCTGGAAGTTTAGCTCAGCAGCATAAGCACCTGCCTGGCAAGCACAAGGTTGTGAGTTTGATTCCCCAATGACTGTAGGCGGCAGGAGGACTCATTATTCTGAGTGTTTTACTCATTAACTGCTTTATTTTGTCATAAATAAATATTTCTAATAAATTTTAATTTTTAATTATTCTTTTCAGTATTTGTTTAGTTTTTTCTTAGTGCTTGCCCTAGCAGTCTAAGGTTTATCATATATATCTTAATTGATCAGAATCTACTTTGGACTCATATAAACCTAATTCTACCAAAAAGCAAAAATATTCCTCTATAGCTTTATTGTTCCTTTTATTGCTACTATTATCATTTAGATTATATATTCCATCTACAGTCTAGAGATCCAACAGCTATGTTAAATTGTTACTTAATATGATTTTATGTCTATTAATGAATCTGATATAAGAAGGCAGAGCAAGT
>RJWT010053163.1:0-10463 GCA_004365215.1 Cuniculus paca | reverse complement strand
GTGTGTGTGAGTGTGTGTGTGTGTGTGTGTGTGTGTAATATATGGTAGATAAAAACCCCTTTTATGTGGCAGTTACTATCATAGTCATATTTTTTGATTGATGAAAATATTATCAAATTTCAGTGAGTAATGATTTCACTTTTAGCAATTGTGGTCAAGAAAATCAAAGCACAACACAAAGTACCAAAATAACCATTTGGGTGACACAATTTACAAGGCATTTAACTACAGATATTTTATTGTTGGGAAATAAGTAGAAAAGAAACAGATCAGAGTCAAGGAATGCTTTGAGGAATATAAATTTGCCAGTTTCTGAAAGATACCAAATTGAGGTGAGCAATGGGGCTGTATGCAAATCAGAGGTTACCAGAGAGAGGAAGAACACAATGACTGGAAATAAAGTTTTGCCCTGTGGAAAATAGACTATTTAATAGTAAGCCCATCTCATGATCACTTAATATTGGCTTCTAAAAGCATGCCAAATCTATTTCCTTTTTTCTCTTACCTTTTTCCACAAAGAAGGTCATATAAGAATTAATAATAATGCTAACAATACTGAATCTAAGCTTGGAAGTTGAAGTCTATGTCCAAGAGCTCTTATTTAGACCCATTAAAAGGGAGATAAAGGCTAAGAAACTTAACATTAAAAAAATTGGCAAACTGGAAAAATGAGACGACTTAAAAGATTAGCAGTTTTATTAAGCATTATGCATATTTCTTCAAATGGTAGAAATTATTAAAGTCAAATATCATGGGTCAGGCTTCAGTTTGTTTTGGAACTTAAGCATTCCTAACATTGGAATGCAAGAAATTGTCATGTAACACTTGAAAAAAGTTAAAAGATTTGGCATATTTAAGAGCTAAAGTTTCACCAACAAAGAGCAGGAAAGCAATTTTATTGTTTCCTAAAAAATTTCTAAAATTATCCATAACAGTTGTTCAGAGAAATTTTTAAAATAATTATTAGAAACCAACATTCTGGTGTATTCCCTCATACCCTGTCATGGAGTGTGACCCCATTTTGCTGTTCTTCTTGTTTAGGTGTGATAGAGCAACACTCATCTTTGCCTGCTAGAAACTCAAAGGAGAGGGGAGAAAGAGTCCACAAACCAAACGCAGGGTTGGTGTAGCAGATGTTCTAGATGGGATGGGAGCAAAGGGGATGGCAATGGAAATGAGGGAGGGGTTCTTGCAAGTTTTCTGGAGAAGTGCAGAGGTAGAGAAAAAACTCCTGGAATCTTTTGGGTGGTATAGGTGAAATTCCATCTGATCAACACATTATTGCTGCTGTTTCACTAACTTATAGCTTTTCAAATTATATTTTACATATGTCACTGAAATAAAGGAAATTTTAAGACTTGAAGTCTCAGCTGAGTGTGGCGGCACACACTTGCATTGCAATCACTCTGGAAGGTTGAGACAGGAGGATCACAAGTTCAAACTCAGTCTGGGCAACTACCTAATCATAAAAAAAAAAATTAAAAACAACTTTAGATGTAGCTCACTGTGATGATCCTGAGTGCAATTCCCAGGATGCATAGGGAAGGAGGAAAAGATAAATTCTCAGAATAAAGAATAATCCTTTGAATTGGATAAATTAAGTTTTATGAGTTTATTGTATTGTCTTGGTTCTTCTCATTTCTCTGGAGTTTGGTAAAAAAAAAAAAAATCATCCTGGAGCAGCAGTTACCCTCAACATACTGTAGGCCACTTTTCCA
Organism: Cuniculus paca; assembly: GCA_004365215.1. Classification (NCBI taxonomy): domain Eukaryota; kingdom Metazoa; phylum Chordata; class Mammalia; order Rodentia; family Cuniculidae; genus Cuniculus; species Cuniculus paca. The sequence continues at coordinate 8,745 of RJWT010053163.1, read as the reverse complement.
AAGGAAGTGTTGTTTGATATACGCAAGGAGTTTAAAATGTTGATATTAAACAACTAAGTTATTTTTAATCAGCTCCTTGACACCATGAACCACCCCCTGACAATCAACAGTTATTGCTACTCCCCAGAGAATGGATGTACTTAACTGCAGGAAGACAGCTCAGTACTTAGTACTTTCTCATCACTATTTCTTTGCCCCAGTGCATTGTAACTGTATCCTTGCAACACTGAAGAAAATCTGTATTTCTAGGGCTCATCCTCTTCCCTGCAAACAGTTCACCTGCACCTCCCCTTTTCAAAAAAGCACAGGTTAAGAATACTTTCTTGTTCACACAAGTGTGTTTTCTTTTCTCCAGTACATGCCAATCAAATATTGCCCTGTATTTCTTTGGTCTACTTAAAAGGATCAAAAACACATAGCGTAATTGATTTTAGCCTCAAAATAGTATTATAATTAACAGGCTGCTGGTGTATTTCCAATAGTGATGCAATAGTGTTGTTCATGTTTATATTATACCCTGTTAAAGTTTGACTATTCATTTAACATGTTCTCAGTGGCTTGAACCACCATTGAAGCCAGGGATCTAGCTCAGTGGCCTAAACGCCTGTCTGACAAGCACAAGGTCATGAGTTCAATCCCTTGTGCCGCAGAAAAAAAAAAAAAAAAAAAGATAAAATGAACCACCAGTGAAATGCACATGACTGTCCCGTCCCATCAGGTACCTTCTACCACTGGTGGTACAAATGGATCAAATCACTTTTATGGTCTTTTTACTAATAAGATCAATAAAAAGTCACCCAGTGGGATAGTCATACATGTACCACCAGTGGTTCAAGCCACCCACCAGAGAGACATAGACATTACAGCCCCATCGTGACCGTGTTAATGGATGTTTTCTGAATGCTTGTAATCAGTGTCCTATTTTCCTCATCCCCAGGGAAAGGGTCAAACAACACTTTTGCACTGCAAAACAAAAAGTGGCCCAGATAACAGGAAAGCTGAAGTCTTCCTGTGTGGGTTGCTTATAATGTGATGAGGTCTATGTTTCATTCCTGGAAATAGGAATTACTCACTTGTCACACACTTTAGTGGTATGTTATTAATGTAGTTCCATTCTTTCTGTAATTTTGGAAACTTGGACTTTTGAGTGTTAGGAGTGTATGTACAAATGGGAACCAACAAATAGATCAGAATAATTTAAAAATCCCTTATATTTTGTGGTACTTTGCAGTTTATAAATCATATTCCTATTGTTATTCCCCTTTGATTTTCCACTAATGCAAACAAGTACGGGATCTTTATTTTCTTCATTCTCATATACAGAAAACTAAGGTTTAGAGGTTGATTTGCATGAAATCTATGCTACTGAGCAAATCTTAGCCCTGCATTCTCTCTGGTGCCTGCCAAAGAGTGGAACCACACAGGGCTGGAGTCACCTCTGTGGAGAAGCCATTTCCTGATACATTTGTATCCACAGAGATGTTTCTGAGTTGAGTGGGGCAAAGTGGGGATGTGGCTGTAGGGCAGCACCCAACAAGTCTTTGCCTTTTATCTGCCCCATCTTCAAAATGATCACAAAATCAATTCAGGATATCAAGGCAGCCCTGATGATGCAACTCAAGACACTCAGGAAGACTTCCAGAACTGCTTCAGAAAGTGGCAAGAAAGTTGAAATAAGTGCTCAAAGCAAGGGAGAGCATTTTGAAGGGGATTAATGACAATTCATCTTTTACTGTAATAAGTTTTTAAAAATTTAAACACACACTGTATTTTTTAAAAAGTCAGACCACATATATTTCCTCCCTTTTGGACCTTTTCCAACGTTGTAATAGAAATATTTGGAGGCCGCTCCCCTGAACAAATGAGTCATAAAGTACTGAATCCCTTCCTCTTTTTCACTTGCCCAACTGGGTATCACCGACCTGCATCTTGTTGGCACCTGAGGATGTGGGCTTGCTAGGAGCAGCTCTGACTTAGAGTCCCAGTTTCCAGGAACCATCTCCTGGGAGCCTTCAGATACGTGCCTTCACTAAGGTGATTTGTTTGGCCCATGGCAACATTGGCACCAAGTCTTTGGTTGAAACGTAGAGACTGATAAAGCCAACACTTACATGTTTCCCTCAGTAAGTTGCTATTATCCATGAGCCTTTAAAATCATGGCTTATTCAAGAAGGCATTAGAGTGAAATTATCATTTATGTTTGTCATAGGGTTGCAAATGCGTAATGAGATTCCAGAGTTAATGTTTTGTACAAAGTACTTAGGAGAGCCAGGATGAAATTGGTTCAGAGTTCTGATGTGGTGTTTTAATTAAAGATAGTTTCTAATCAAGGGTGGAGCAAAGGCTGCCTGGAATATGTCAGTTCATTGTCCAAGTCACTGATGCAGAGATGGGCAGGGAGTCACTGGGAAGAAACTGCTGCCAAGGAGAGAGAGCTACAGGAAAATGTACTTTGGGTCTAGCCTGGGATATTCTGCTGTGATGAAACGTGCGAGCCATCGTGGGTCCAATGTGCATCGCCAGTTGTCCCTGGTTCTGCCTACAAAGGCTAGTGAGGGCTCAGATTCCAATCATCTGTGCTGTGTTGAAGTTGTAGATATAAGTGTTTGGTTTTGAGTTACAAGTGTGCAAATGTGATGTGTAAGCTCGATTGATCAGCTCTGGGAGCCACCCCAGGATATTAGTGGGACACTCTTCTGGGTGTGTTTGGGTGGCTCATGGAGACATGGCCTTGGGTCTATGTCAGGTCCTTGGCCCCGTCTGTTGTGCTCCCCAGCTGCCATGAACTAAGCACCTCTGCTGCACCATGCGCTTCCATCCTGATGTTCCTCCCCTGGAGCCAGTCAGCTGTGGACTGAGGCCCCTGAAACTAAGAGCCAAATTAAGGCCCTTCTATAAGTTATAGGTATTGGGTATTGTGTTCCAGCAATGGGAAAGCTGACTAATACAGTACGCTTCCTGCTTTCTAACCTCTACTAGCTTCCCTGTCCACGTGGATTATTGAGGACAAGGATGTGCCTTTACTACCTCCCTGCCAATGGGACCACTCGGTGTCTCACTCCCAGGCCCTACACCCCTGGTCACTGCAATGACTGTTGTGCCATGCTCCTCCCACAGGGAATCATTTCAAACAAAGCCTTGCTCTGAAACCTCTGCTAAAGGATTGAGTGCTTGCCCTTATGTTCTTCGGCTTAGATCCACCATTTCCTCCTTTTGGATGCTGGGTGAGAAGTAGCTTTTAGGGCATGTGGGTCTCCTTTCCCTGTGTAACCACACAGAGCACCTACTTCTAGGCCAGGTCATCCTGTTTACTAACATATATCTTCCCCACTGGGAGGCAGCCTCTTAACTGTGCCCTTGTTTTAGCACCCAGAGGACCCAGAGCTGTGAGGAGGTGTGTATACCCAGCCCACTCTTTTTTTTTATTAGTATATGTTTGTGATCCATAATAATTACATTTGTCCTAGGGAATTAGTACCTACATGTGTCATATCTCAATAATTTTTGATCCACTTTCCCTTCCTGTCCTCCCCTCTCTTACCTTCTCCACCTCCCAAAAGTCTACTTTCTTGTTTCCTATCATCACTCTTTTATTCTGTTCTTGAGATTATTTATATTCTAGGTTTCTTGTGTAAGGGAAATCATGCAATATGTGGCTGTCTGTGCCTGATTTATTTCACTTAATATTATAATCTCAAGATTCATCCATGTTTCTACAAATGACTCAAATTTATTCTTTATGGATGAGTAAGACTCCATTTTCTTAACCCATTCATTTGCTGATGGGTATCGGGTGTTTCTGTAATTTAACTATTTTGAGTTATGCTGCTATAAACATGGGTAGGCATGTGTCACTGTAATGTGATGATTTTAACTCTTTCAGGATAGTAACTAGCAGAGGGTTAGCTGGGTCAAATGGAATTTCTAATTTTAGTTTTTTGAGGAATCTCAGTATTGGCCATTCGTGATAAAAGATCAAATCAGGACAGAGGGATAGTAGGTCTTCCAGGCTGTGAGCTTGAGTTGCTCCCATGGAAAGGCCACTCATGACATCATCCTGCTCACTCACACACTCCTTGGGAGACAGTATGCACAAGAAAAGCTCTGTCCCCAGAGGAGATGTTCTGCAGGTGCCTTCAGACCACTCCTGTGTGCAGCACGTGCCTTGTATGTGCCCTGTGGCAATGCCATCAGATTCACCAGGCTGGCACCACCACATTTATGCAAGGGCCTTGTCTCTGTGGAACTGTGTCAGGCAGAGGGGTGTTACAGAGCTGTGTTCTACATTGCAATGGGGCAGGGCAAGTGGGTGGACAGGTGTCACCTGCAGTAACCTTCCATGCCCTGATCACTTTGGTCCCTTTGTTCTTACTTGAGCCAGAACCAGAAGCAGAATGTTGCTTCTCACTAATTTCACTGTGTAAGGCTGGCAGTCCATCTCTCGTGCAGGGACTTAGTCCACTGAGAGTGTGACCTGACCCCAGCCCTGCACAGAGCACTTCTTAGAGCAGTAACATTAATGGGGAGTGGAGTCAGCATGTGAAGAGTGACTTGCCTCTGCAAAGTGCTGATGCAAAAGTAGCCTGTCAAAGCGGGAAATAGTCCCTTGATACCTAGTACTTGGTTCTTACCTCACGCATACTCTCGCCATGAAGACAAATTTACACTTATCAAGTTAACTGAGCAAAACTGAGAAATAGATATCTTAAGTTCGTGGTGACTATTGGGTCTTGTGGGAGTCACTACACATATACAAGAAACAAATGAAAATTATGGCAAATATTTAAATAAAAATTTACTACAGTAAAAGACACCTTGCCATTAATCCTCCTCACAATACCCTCTTTGCTTTAAACACACTTACTTTATTGTTCTTGCTACTTTCTGAAGCAGTTCTGGATGTATTCTTTTGTGAGTGTCTTTATAAGATGTGAGCAAAAATACGGTGAATGCTGATTACCAGTGTTATCTAACAGAAAGGCAGCTGGTAAAAAAGATTATAATGTGTTATTATTCACTTTCTTCATTGAATCTGGTACTACGTGACTTCTGACTCTTCCTTAAAGTCAAAATGATCATGAAAGGTAAACATTTTAAATCTATTCAGGACATGAAGGAAGCCATGATAGCACAACTAAAGACACTCAGAGGTCTTTAGAACTGCTTCAGAAAGTGGCAATAATGATGTGATAAGTGTGTTCAAAGCAAGAGGGAGTATTTTAAGAGGGTGTCAGGGTCAGGGGGCTGAAGAGATATTTTCATGAGTGAAGCCCCCAAGAAAAAGAAAGCATATGGAACCAGCATCAGCAACAACAGCAGCAAGCATCTTTTTTGTTGGGCCTGTATATATTGGCCATAGTCAAGCTTACTTTTTTGTATACTGGAGTAATCATGTCATGCATGTGTGGCTGTCTGGGGGCAAGGGAGTTGGGGCCAGGTTCACCACTCCCAGGGAAATGGGTCAAGCAGCTATAACGACACTTTCAGTATGGTGGTTCTGGTAGTGGGTGGAGACCACACCAGGGCCCTTGAGGGCCAGGCTGAAGTCCAGCACTGTACTTCTATGGCATATTTTAGTCCTTCCCCCAAGAGCTCCAAGAGGAGCACTCAATTTCCCACCAGGGAGTCTGCGGGTCAATCCCAAGTCCATTGAAAGTGAACTCCCAGTCAATCACATAGGTTCCAACACTGGAAGGATTAAGGCCCTTTTTATCACCTTAAGACCTTGCTCTGTGAGTCAAATACACAGATGGGCTGGCTGTGTTTCAAGAGGTGATCCAATGGGCTCCCACTTGTATATTGGGGCTTGTCATTGGGCAATTGGACTGCCTGAAGTAAGGCCTGCACTTTGGAGCCAAATAGGGCAGTTTGATTTTCAGGAGTCTGTTGTACCTCTTGATCATATGGAAATGCCATGTGACATCATTGTCTTTGGCCCATTGTTGCATACCTTGGCCCCTGTAAAATGGGTTCTATGGTCAGACACTATCCCTAGTGGCATTCCATATGTTGTAGTCAACCATTGTAATGCCTTCATGGTATGGGCTTGGTCAGAAGAGGGAACAGAGTAGTCCATGCCTATACCTGTGACTGTATCCACAGTAGTCGTAGCAAGAGAGGCAGGGGTTGATATAATCCATCTGCCATTGCTGTAGAGGATGGGGTGCTTGTGACATTGTGCCAAGCTGTGTGGGCACCTTTCTCTTCCAGGGGGCTAAATGGGCGCACTGTGGACACATCTTTACTGCAGCATTTGACTCAGCAGGACTCAAGTCTAGGTGTCATTGCTGTGCCACTGCTTGTATGGAATGGAGTCCTATGTGTCCTAATTTCCTATGGAGCCAAGGTGCCACTGTAGAAGGTAGCCTGCAGAGAGCAGCTACCCTTGTAGGGGCATCTGCTAAGTCATTTCCCTGTGAAAGGAGGGGCTTATGTCCTGAAACATGATACAGGGCATGATTAGTTGTTTGGCCATGCTTCTGTAAGTCTCATATTGGTCAGTGCCCCACAAGGATCAGTGCTCTGCCAATTCTGGGCCACCCAAGCCAGCAACCAAAGCATCAGCCCCCTAAAGACTGCCCAACTGTCCATGCAAACATGGAGGGGACCATCTTTATTCATTATAAGTAGCCACACTGCACACAACTCTACCCATTGGCTCAGCCTGCCTGTTCTGTCTCAAGTCAGAGGATTTCCTTACTGGGCTGGATAGCAACTGCCATCCCTTGTGGAGCTGTGCCACAGTTGGACCCATCAGTATACCAGGCATTGGCTGGAGGCCCTTCTTTCCCTTCTGCATAGGGGCTAGGTGTCATAAGCTGTTTCCATCATCCTGTACAATTCCCTGTGCCATATATGTCTCTGGTCCCAACTTTATTGCCAATTTGGCTGCCAATGGGCTGGCCAAAAAGAAGGCCTGCTACTGCAAGTATGTCCCCCAACATGTGAGGGTCAATCCACTCCTGTGATGAGATATCCATGTATGGACCCAGTCCTCTATCAGGTATTTGCTCTGTACTTCCACTGTCTGCTGCCCTGTGATCCCCTCACAGGCATGCAGAGCACATGTACCACTGCTGTTTCTCAATCAGGGAATCCTGGCTTTCAGGTCCTTTTGACAACTGTGACCAAAATCTAATAGTGTGCTTCTGCTTCTCTTGCTTTTGCTGTAGGACCCGTCAAACCCAACACGATCCCTGTTAGGGTGTATGGCAGGGTAGGGTCAGTGACTCAGAGGGCTTGGACCTGCACAACTGCCTACTTAGGGTCCTGAAAAGCAGACTCTGCTGCATCTGTCCAGTCCCATGTCACTTCCTTTTGGGTCATCTGGTATAAATGGTGTATCAGGGTAGCTAGGCATGATATGAATGTCTGCCAAAAGTCCAATAAACCCACATATGCCTGCAATGGGTGTACTGTCATAGGTCTGGGATATGCTTGGAATTTATCAATAATGGCGTCAGGAATTATTTTTGTCTCTCCTGACCAGGTAACACCCAGGAATGTGACAGATAAGCCAGGTTCCTGAACCTTGTCTCTGTTGATGGCCCATCCCCAGACCAGCAAAACTTCCTTCAGACTGTGCACGGCAGCTTCCAAATTTGCAAGGCAATCAAAGGTTAATGTAATATCATCCATATAATGGAATAGCAACTCATAGTGTGGCTTGGTCCAGGTGGCCAAGTCCTGGGCCATCAGGCCATGACACAAAATCAACTTGCAAAGAGCCTTGTGACAACACCTGGAAGGTCCATTGCCTGCCCTCCCAGATGAAGGCGAATTGGTCCTGATTGTCAGCTATGAGAGCAAATGAGAAAAAGGCATTAGCCAAATTCACAACATAATGGAATCAACTCAGCTTCAGGGTAAAACAATCCATCAAGTCTACAGTATGAGGCACTGCTTTGTGCAAGGGAGGGCTTGCTTTTTTCGATTTCTGGAAATCCACAGTCATTCTCCACGTCTCACCTGGCTTCCGTACAGACCATACCTGGGAGCTGAAAGGGCTATGTGCAGGGCGTATCAACCCTGCCTCTTCCAATTTCAAAATGGTTTGCCTTATTTTCTCATGGCCCCCAGGTAGTCGATACTGCTTTATGTATACAACCTGCATTAGAGAGAGAGAGAGAGAGAGAGAGAGAGAGAGAGAGAGAGAGAGAGAGTTAGTGGTGTGTGGTGTGGATGTCCTTGAACTATGGATTTTACCACATAGATTTGCAAGCAGAACTTACCCTACATGGTGTTGAGCTGAGCACCAGTCAGTATACCACCGCCAGTATGTATTCAGCAATGGGGAAACATAGACATCATAAGGGCCTGGAATCAAGAGCCTGATACCCAGTGTTACCTGGGCTTCCCAGACCATGATATAATGACCTCCATACCCTTCTATACATGCAGTAGGTCCTTTGAAATGGTCCAGGTTGCCACATACTACTGTTGATTCAGCCCTGGTGTCCAGAAATACTAGTACACACTGTATGTTCTTTGGGGACCAGTAAATAGTTCCATGTGTAGCCTCTGGTCTCCCTGGGTTCCCGTTAACTGAGTATCTCAACCTGCTTCTTAATCTGGATAAAAGGATGCCAATATCATGTCTTCCTGCTTCATGGGGTCTGTTTTCACCTTCGAACCCATCAGTCAGTATTGCTGCTTGGGGGCACAACTGCCACCACAGAGTCAGCAAAATGGCTAAACCTGCAGCCAGCAGGTCCATCTAAAGTTGGTGCCAGCTTCAGCGGCCCC
>RJWT010053162.1:0-10458 GCA_004365215.1 Cuniculus paca | reverse complement strand
AAACTCTGGACTCTGGTAAATGAGCTTCTCAAAGTTCTCTACCTAGACCCCTAACATAAAGAATCAGAAAGCAGAAATGGTTATATTTAACACTCACCTCAAGTTCATTCAGGCGCTGGACTCTAGGAGTAAAACGAAAGCTTTTTACTTCACATGCAAATGGTGGTTGCCAATCCTAAACAGAAAGAAAGTTTTTAAACACAGTGGTATTTGTTAAGCAAGGAGTGCATCACTTATTCCCTTAATTTTAGGATAAATTGCCACAAATCACAGTGACAACAGATAACCTTATATGTCTTTTTATTCTTTTTGGCAGTATTGAAGATTGAATTCAGAGCATTCTGCAGAAAATTCCCAGCCCCTTTCCCTGTCTTGAGACAAGATCTCACTAAATTGTTTATAGAGGATTTGAACTTAGGATCCTCCTGCCTCAACCTCCCTAAACACTGGGATTACAGGTATGCGCCACCAACTCTAGCTAAAATTTTCTTTATTGTAGACAGGAAAAATAGAATTTTACATATAAAGCAATTTTAATTTTAATATTAAAGAACCAATCTTCGAATCTCATCAGTCTATTTACAGTCCACAATTATTTTTCCCAAATTACTCAAATAGATTTCAGTGAGTTCACATATCATAAAACAGTATCCAGCAACATACAGGTTTACCAAATTAAAAAAGAAAAAATTGAAAAAAACAGGTAAAATTAAAGATTAAAAAAGATATTTTTAGGGCTGAGGATGTAGCTCAGTAGTAGAGCAGTTTTTCAGCATAAATGAGCCTAGGTGTGAGTCCCAGCACCACACCCAAAAACGTTTTAAGTATTCATAAGGAGTCAGGCATGATGATGAAATACTGTAATCCTATAAGGAGGCTGAGGCAGGAGGATCACAGGAGGTTGTGAGTTCAATCTATGGTGCCACTAAATAAATAAAAAAATAATTTTTAAAATTTTAGAGTGTATATTTTACAAAAGTTTTGTTCAAAGCTCTGGGATAACAGGTGTACATGAAGCTCAATTTTTTTTTTAAACAGAAAGGAAATCTACAGAATAGAATTTTCAGACTGTGATATAACTAAAATGAGATCATATATTTCAAGTGAGGGATCTACAGAACTACATTAGTTTGTTTTGTTTTGTTTTTGAGACTGGTCTCACTGCACAGTTCAGGCTGGCCTTGAACTCACTGTGTAGCCAGGCTAGCCTCAAACTTGATCCTCCTGCCTCAGCCTCCCAAGTACACAGATTACAGGCATGTACCACCACGCCCAGTTAAACTGGAGTCACGTAGTAAATTCATTTAAAGACATGAGTAGTAGGACCAGGGATATAGCTCATCAGAACAAGCACCTGCCTGGCAAGCGTGAGGTCATGAGTTCGTTCCCCGGTACCAAAAAAAAAAAAAAAAAAAAAAAAAAAAAAAAGACGTAAGTAGTAGTCCCCAAAAAAGTCCCTTACTTTCAAAACTAAAGAAATCTACCAATATCCAAATTAAACTCTGCTTATAAAGTAGATCTATTTTCAAAACAATATAACATTTATAGAAAAGGTGTATTACAGCCTCTTTTAAACTAATGAAAACCACTTTTTTTTTTACCATAAAGGATCCATGAATAGAATTTCTAATGACTGCAATAGCAATACATGAAACTATGATTTAGAAAACCTTTAAGGTTTGGTCAGTATAAGGTAATTTTGATAGAGAAGTGGAAGCTTTTAAAGGATGACAATACATATCATCATAGCAATGATTTATTAATCCTTTCCTTGAAATTGATTATAATCTTAATAAAGTCATTCAACAAACTCATTCACTGTTCAGCATACTGCGGAGCAGGACTTCTGTTTTAGAATCAGGAAATTAATCTGGGTTCAAAATTCGCTTTGCCACTTGCTCAAAATCACACATTTGTCAAGTGCTGTAATTTTCCAGACTTTCTTCATCTGTAAAATGAATTTTATTTACCTACTGGGTCTCAAAGATTCAATGAAACAATCTCTAGGAGCTACATTAGCTCCTCCTCTTCCTCCATCCCATGTAAGCTTTTAATTCACTGTGACACATACTCCCATAGTGTAGCAGTCAGCTACGAGGGTAGAGACTTTTTAAAATTCAAATGTGACACTGCTTTAGTTTTATCTTAACTACTACTAGGCAAAACGTAAAGCAAAATGTCTAAGAATGCTGTCTACTAGAGTCCAGCCTGAGCAACTTAATGATTTAGCTAAGCCTCAAAAAAGAATAAAGGACTGAGGATATAGCTCAGTGCAAAGGTCCTGGGTTCAATCCCCAGTAAGGGGGGGGTGCATAAAAAAAGAATCTGCACCAAATATCCACACTTGATAGAAACACAAATTCCAGAACTCCTGAACTTCCATACCCAAAAATCAATTTTTTAATTTTTAATTTTTTTTTTGTTTTGTTTTGCCAGGAATGGAACCCAGAGTCTCGTGGGAACTAGGCAAACGCTTCATTTTCGGACCCTAATTCTAGTTTCAAAAGAGGCCTAGGGATCTGCCTTTTAACAAACATCCAGTTGACGCTGATGCAAGCATGAGGTCATGAGTTCGATCCAAACATCATTTGGAAAGCACGAGCCTAACAGGTCAAGAGAAAAACGTTTTGACCTTGAAGGTATCACTCAACCTTTTAGGGCATTAACTCCGTATATAGTACCTGTTTTCCTTAAACATTGAGGATTATAATTAACCAACCGATAGGCAAACCTAGTTATTTGCAATAATTTCAATTCTTTAGTCTTTGCTCCTTAGTTCCTTCTATCAAGGGATTTCAACGTTTTCTTCCACCTTCGTTATTTATCAATTCTTCCTAAACCTCTAAACTTGAAAATTAACTGATGCGCTTCCTCTTCCCCGGGGAAGATTCTCTCACTGCAGTAGTAATTAGCCTGGAGTCTCCTCCAGTGGTATTATCCTGGAGGACTACTAGAGCTCAGATTACCTCTTAAGAAACCCTAGCCCTGAAATGTGGCTTGCAAACGTTTGATAAACGAAGAACTACAGGGCTTGGAGAAAGAAACAGCCGCCGAAAAGGCAGTTTCTATGATCAAACCATAATGAGAATCGTACAGGAGTGTTGGACTGTCAGCTCAGAACATTCGGAACACCTTACCGGCTAACGGGGCCTGAAGCCTTCTTACCCTTGCCCCCAATCCAAATAAAAGTATCAGTTCTCAAGTTTTAGGGAGGAAAGGCCCCAGAGACACCACTTTCGCACGTTAAGACTTGCCAGCATAAAACTGCAAGAGAAACCAAGGCAAAAATATCCAGAAACGTGGCCTCCAGTTGTCGAGAAATAAGGCAGACATCTACGAAAGGACAGAAGTACAGCTGAGCCAAGCGAATCGACTCCCATTCTCCCTTCTCCCTCTTCGAAGACTCCGGTACCTTAGGCGGTCGTATTTTGCAGATGCCGGTTTTCTCAGCCAGAGGCCGGATGCGGCCGATAAAGCTGAGTGGATCTGTGAACTCCTCCCAGCTGGGCTCAAAGACTGGGCACTCCGGAGGTGGTACGAACTCCGCCGCGTAGCCCCCCGGCCCCACGCCCGCCATGGCAAGAGCCAGGGGACCCTGGGGGAAACAGACGGAGAAAGGCTGGCTGCAGCCCACCGAGCCTTTTTACATCCCCTCACAGGGCCCGAAAAGCATCTTCTTAGAGACCTACGAGACACTGAAACCCAGAATCGCTTCTTCCTGCTGTTTGTTATTGTTTCCTTCAGGGCTTTTCCTCTCAGAGCCCGGACTTTCCGGAAGTCAACGTGCTGTCAAGTCCCTCCGCCACCGCCGGGACAGAGTCCCTCCGCGAAGAGGGGACACCTCGGTGTACAGCCTTCCCTTCTCGCCTTTCCCGATTGCCCACTGTCGCTTTTCCTCTGCTGGCTCGCCAAAGTCCTGCGCAGTCCAACAACCGCTGGACGAGCCCCTACAGAGCGCCGCGACCCCTCCCCGGTAGAGGTGAGAGCGAGGCGGATCGCGCTTCCGGCGCGGAGGAATGCGTCGTGGTCCGAGGGCAGCGGTTCCGCTTCCGGTGAGGAGACCTGTGCTCTTTGTGCATTAATGGTAGCGGAATCTGACTGGCCTACCTCAGCCTCCCACCCCTGCACCTGCATCTCCGCGCTTCTCTGTCACTTGTACATGTCGGCATTTGAGCAAGTACTAACCTTTGCAGCACTTATCTCTCTTTTTAATCCTTTGACGGCTGGTGTTTACGAATACTGTCACTCGGTCAATTTATACCCACCTCTTCGTAACAAATTCGAATAGAACTCATTCCATCTAGGAATTTCTCGTCATTCTACAAGGCAAAAACCGTTGACCTTGCTTTTCTAGTAATTGCCACGCAACCCCAATCTTATCTTACTCTTTTCGTTTGTTGAGACAGTCTCACTGTGTAGTTCAGCCTGCCAGGCTAACCTCAAACTCGCGGTGCTGCACCTGTCTCAATCCTCCAAATTCCTACAATTACAGGCATCGCCACCACGCCCATCCACTCAAATCATCTTAACAGCAACCAGCTCCTGCACCGTATGCTGTGCTCTTTCTCATTTTGCTATAGCAACCGTTCTGAACCTGCCTGTCAAAAAACCTTTTGCCAGTGTCTCTCACTTCCTCTAAATTGCGGAGAATAACATAGACGGGACTAAAGAAGAAACCATGGAAATATAGTTCTTAGTATTAAGTAAATTTACAGAAGAAAACATTCTTTCTATGCCATGTTTTCAAGTTTAGATACTCCCCACGAAATCTCAGCCACTGCCAGGAATGAAATTGACAGATTTAAGCTGATGCCTCGAAAATCTGTATTTCCAGCCTAGCTCTGAGTTCTGAGGTAGAAGCCAATACATTAAGCTACCCAGTTTCACCCACCTCAGATTCTGCTGTTCCTCATAGGGAGAGTACTTGAACTTCACCACACTCCCATAAGAATCATTACTGTAAAGATGCAGAGTATTTGGTCAGCTCCTGTGAGGAGACTGTCCACAGATGAAACACAATAGTATTTGGGTCTCTGGGCAGAACACTTGAGTATAGCTACAATTTTAAGGTGGTGCTTGCATTATTTAAAAAGTCACTAGAAGCGACATTTTAGACAAAAATAAATAATATTAAGTATTACATAATTATCTAAAATTTCCTATCCTGAATGTTCCAGTAGAATAAATATACCTAAGTCTGAAAATCATTTGGGGAAAGAGACACAAAAGGAATTGAAATGTGTTGCAGACATGTACTAACTCCCTGTGATGAATGTAATCATTATGCACTGGAAACATACTAATAAAATTTTATAGCAGATGCATTTCCAACACTCAGGAGGAAGAGGCAGGAAGATCACCATGAGTTCAAGGTCAGCCTGAACTACATAGTGAGACCTTGTCTCAAAAAACCAAAAAATACATAAATTTTAAGCCAGGCATGGTTTCACACACCTGTAATCACAGCACTTGGGAGGCTGAAGCAGGAGGATCACTACGAATTTGAGGCCAGCCTGGACTACACAATGAGTTCAAAGCTAGCTTGAACTACTGTCTCATAAAATAAAATTTTTTTAAATGAAAATTTGCATGACTGTAGTCTAGGGTTGGGGTTGGGGGATGAGAGGTTGTTTGTACTGGGAATAAAACCCAGGGGTGCCAGCCCTTTTTTTTGAAACAGTATCTTGCTAAATTCCCCAAGTGAGACTCAAACTTGCTCATGTCCTCATGCACATATCCTCATGCCTCAGCCTCTCTAAGTGCTGTGATTACAGGTATGAGCTGGTGCACCAGCTTTTCTTTTTGTTTTCTTCTCTTCTCAAAGCAGGATCTTGGTATGTTGCCCAGGCTGGTCCCCCATTCTTGCATTCAAGCAGTCTTCCTCCCTTAACCTCCCAAATATCTGAAACTACACACAGGTACCATGCCCCCATCCAATTTTGTTGAAATGCAATAAAACCTCACAAGATCAAATTAGTTGGGAGAGAAGGAAAAGTCAAAATCATTGAATTTTTACAGAGATGCCATTTTAGCTAGGCACAGTGGCACAAGTAACTGGGATTACTTGGAAGGCTAAAGGGGAAGAATGGTGAGTTCAAAACCTGGGAAACTTAAGGAAACCCTGTCTTGAAAAAAAGGGGGGCATGGGCTGGGGATGTAGCTCAGTGACACAGTGCCTGCCTGGCAAGCACAAGGTCCTGAGTTCGATTCCCAGTACCAAAAAAAAAAAAAAAGAAAAAAGGGGGGCATTGGGGCTGAGATATGTGGTAGAGTACTTACCTAGCATGCATGAGGTCCTGTGTTCGAATCTCCAGTACTACAAGAGAGAAATGCCATTTTGTTTTGCAAGTAATTTTTACCAGTGGGTCTCAAAATTTTGGTGTTGGAATCTTATTTTTATTTTTATTTATTTATTTTTGATAATGGGGATCGAATTCACAACCTCACACTTGCCAGGCAGGCACTTATGCCGCTGAGCTAAATCCCCAGCTTTACTTTATTTTTTAAAATACTTTTAAAAGTTGGCCTGAAATTTAGCTCAGCAGCACAAGCGCTTGCCTGGCAAGCACAGGGTCATGAGTTCGGTTCCTGGTACCAAAATTTTAAAAAAAAGGACTTTTAAAAATTATCGAAAACCCCTAAAGTTCTTGTTTATTTGAGTTATAGGTAGATAAATAGATTTACCATATATTAACCAAAAAACTACATGTTTATTAATTTACAATGAAATAAGCTTATAATGTGTTAACAGAACTGTATTTTTACATGTATTTTAAGAATAACTATACTTTCTAAAACAAAAAAATTTAGTAATAAGAGTAGCGTTGATTTATATTGTTTGAAAATTCCATTAACTTTTCAAGCTGAATTCTCATAAGTCTTTCCACATTCATTCCCTTGTAAGATGTTGTCTTGATTGAAAACCATGAAGAGAGCATCACACTGATCTGTAGCTGGAAGAGAGACGCAGCTGGGTGTACTGGTGCACAGCTGTAGCTGCAGTAGTCAGGAGGCTGAGGTAAGAGGATAGTGTGTTTGGAGCCAGCGTGGGTTACTTAGTAAGTTCAAAGCCTGGTCCAAAAAAAGAGCATTTTAAAGCCTTTTCTTAAAGGCCATTTGTGTATCTTCTTTGCCCATAGTTTTTACTGAATTGTTTGTTCTCTTGTTGAATTGTAAGAGTTCTTTGCATATTTTGTGGTGTTTTTTTTTTCTTTGCATATTTTGGAAAGCAGTTTTCTGTCAGATGTATGTAATGCAAATATTTTTTCCTCAGTCACAGGCTGCTCTTTCATTTTATTAACATTGTCTTTTGAAAAGCAAAGTTCTTTTAATTATAATGAAAAATTTAAACATGTTTTATGGTTCATGTTTTCGTGTGTGTGTGTGTGTGTGTGTGTGTGCGCGCGCGCGCGCGCGTCCCATCAAAAATACTTTAAAGCCTGACTCAGTGGTGCATACCTGTAATCTCAGCACTTAGGAAGCTGAGCCAGGAGGATTGCCATAAGCGAGCTCCAAAATGAGTTCAAGTCCAGCCTTAACTCCATAGTGAGACCTTGTCACAAAAAACAAAGTTTTCCAAAATTATAACTTTTACTTAAAAGTGCAAATTTTGTCATTGCCAACAAATACTATCAGTTGTATCCATTGAACAGATAAACTTATTCTGCTCATTTTCAAGAATGTGTGTACCTAATATCTAACTCCACATAGCCATCCTTTGTTAGCTGTTTTAGTATCATGTGAAAAACGTGACTTGTTCAGCTGGTATGTGCTTTTCCTTGAGAAAGCTCTCTTATTTCTGTATACAGCAGAAATGCTTTATATATGGTTCCTATTTCATCATACAAATTATTTAAAAACACAGATGAAGCCAGGCTTGATGGTGTGTACCTGTAATCCTAGCCCTGTGGAAGGATGAGGCAGGATTACAAATTCAAGCCCAGCCTCAGCAATTAGTGACACAGCAAGACCCTGTCTTAAAATAAAAAATAGAAAAGGGATGGGATATAGCTTAGTTCAAAGGCCCTATGTTTAATCCTCAGTACTGCACACACACAGAAAAATAAACAAAAACCATAAGCATGGTGCAGTGGCACATACCTGTACCGTCTGAGGCAGGGGAATCACATCAAGTTCAAGACCAACCTGGTCTATGGAGACTATCTCAAACAAAACAAAATTTTAAAGATGTCCAGTTGTGCTGGGACATGCCTGTAATCCCAGCACTAGAGAGGCAGAGGAGGTAGGAGGTTTGCTACTAGTTTGAGGTCAGCCTGAATTACAGATTGAGACCCTGTCCCAAAGCAAAACAAAATAAAATAAAACAAAACAAGCTGGGTATGGTTGCGCATACCGGCAAAATCCCAGCACTTGGGAGGCTGAGACAGGAGGATTGCCCTGAGTTCAAGGCCAGCCTGTGCTATGTAGTGAATTCAAGGCCAGCCTGGATTACACAGTAAGACCCTGTTTCAAAATAAAACAAAACACAAAAGAACAAAAAAAAACCTTTAAAAACAAGTTCAAAGGGAGGAAAGACAAATGAGGAGAAAAACAAAAGTCAAGATATATTATGTATAGATACAAATCACCTATGATGAATGTGACCATTTTATATATATATATATATATCTATATATATATATCAAAAGTGTACCAATAAAATTAATTTTAAAAATTTAAAAATAAAAACAAGTTTGAGGCTGGTTGTGGTAGTGACACCTGTAATCCCAGCACTCAGAAGGCTAAGGCAGGAGGATTGTCAGGAGTTCAAAGCCAGCCTGCATACTAAGTTCAAGGCTGCATATTAAGTTCAAGGACAGCCTGAACTACACAGCAAGACCTTGTCTCAAAACGATGACAGTAGCAAACAAACAAACACAGAAACTAAGTTGAAGGCCAGTCTGGGCAATTTAATGAAATCCTGTCTCAAAATTAGGAAAAAAACAAAAAGGCAGAGTTAGGCTAGGGACGTAACTCGGAACACTGTGCTTGGCTACCATGCGCGGCTACCATGCGTGAGCCCCTGGTTCAAACCCCAGTACCATTTAAAACAAGAAGACTCAGAAGAAAGAAGAGAAAGGGAGGAGAGGAAGCGGAGAACAGAAGGAAATGGAGAAGACAGCTGGAGCAGGAGCCTACTGCAGCATTTCAAATGCAAGGTAATGAGACACCTAGTAGAATAAATAGGAGTGTATATATTTGCAAACCAGTATGGAGTTGGGCTCGTCGTAATTTGATTTGAAAAATGTAAGTGTCAAAACAAAGAGAATACACAAAGATATTGAGAGATGTCTGAGAAGATTCTCATATAACTGAGAAAAATCACAAGAGAGAAAAAGCAGGTTTGGGAGAAGATGGTAAGTTCCATTAAATACGTTTAGGATTTAATGACAGAGAAGGTTCCTAGCTTTTCCACAGCAGTAGCTACAACCCTGAGACTCAAGTGCCTCATAACTCTACACCTGGCTCTTCCACAAAGATGAGTTTTAAACTTACAGGACTTAAGGTAGTTTCTCACTTCTCTCGGAAAAAGGAAGCAGTGTCCCTGATTAGAAAAATTGAATGCTATATCCTATCCTAGCCTTAGGTCACCAGGATAGGTGAAAGGAGAAACTGTTGTTCTGTAATCTTCAACTTCTAGAGCCATGCTTGGTTGTTTTGTTTTGTTTTGTTACCGGGGATCGAACTCACGACCTCGCGCTTGCCAGGCAGGCGCTTATGCAGCTGAGCTAAATCCCCGGCCCGCCATGCTTGTTTTTTTCAAATTGAAACTTTTTTTTTTTTCCAATTGAGCCAAGCTTGTAGGCTTACACCATACAGCAGTATATATTAAAATACCCTGAAGGTCTCTAGTGATCCATTCCACAATTATGCATCGCCTTTCTACATTTTTCATAAATGAAACATAGTTGAGCAAATTTAACCCAGGAGTCCCCAAAATTTGCGCTGTGTGGGAGGAGCTCCAGGGCGAACTCCGCACACAGCTACGTGCAGAAGAAAAACTGCATTTCCCGATGACCTCTGTACGACGAGACCCGAGGCGCCATGGGCGAGGCGTCCGTGAAAACAGCCTTCCCATTGGTGTGCCATCGAAAGGGCCGTGTAAACTCGTAGGCGATTGGTCAGATTTGTGGACTCTCCGAGGCGCCGTGACGCTCCTTAGTTTGACTTGTTTTTCAGTTGGGTCCTCCGACTCCGTGGCGTGGTGTGTCGTGAGTATAGACTTTCAGGTTTAAGGGGAAAGGGTTTTGGAGAAGAGATTCTGGAAAGAAAAGCGAGTGAGGGAGAAGTAACCGTGGAAGCAGTGCAGGAGGGAGAAACAGGATCCTGAAACCTGGCCGTGCTTAGATGGGTTGGGGACCGGAAGAACGTAGTTTGTGCAGAGACCTGGGGGATTGGGAAGCGGTGGCCATGAGGGAGTCAAGAACGGAACGAAGTAGGAAAAAATAACACAGGATA
>RJWT010053161.1:0-10462 GCA_004365215.1 Cuniculus paca | reverse complement strand
CAGTGGAGTAGAGCAGTGAATACAGCAGACTGCAGTGGGTGGTAAGTTATTTGGGTTTGGATGTCCCCCAGGAGAGGATGATTGACCAATACAATCTTGGAGAGAGACCACCTGGCTCAGAGTTTAGAGCAGCTGTGGGCCAGCTCCATCTAGCAGTTCCCAGTGTCAGGGTGAGGCAAAACTGAGTTCAAGTCAGCAGGGAGCTGAGTTCAAGCTGACAGGAGGCACACGGATTGTTGCAGGCCGAGTAAACTGGGTTCCAGCTTCACAGTCAGAAACCAGCCTGAACTTCAGTAGAACTAAAGGTGTAGACATGCTGGGATTATCCGCTACCCTGCTGTAAATCTACAGCTGGTTGTTCTTTTTTTTATATGAGTGTGAACATTGTTTCTAGTTTTGTTGTTGTTGTTCTGTACTGTTCTTTTTATTTCTTCCTGTCTTCTTCATCAGTTTGCATAATATTCCTTTGTCTTCCAGCCTTGTTTCTAATCCCTTCCTCTTCTATTTCTCTATTTTCCTCCATCCTCTTTTAAATTTTCTCCCCTGAGGGTAAACTTACTGTACTCAGGGAATATTTACTGTATATCATTTTCTGGTTCATTTTAGATTCTTTTTTAGATTTTGTTATATAGTCACAAATCTAGTTCATACAGTTAAAGGCGGCCAATTAATAGTTACCACAGTTTGTTTTTGTCTAGGCTGTATTTGATACTATTATTATTGCTGATTGTACTATTTTAGCCAATGTGATATAATTGTTCTAATCAATTGTTCTTCCTTGTATGCCAAGATTGAGATTGCCTATAAACAATAATATATAGGTCAGTGTCCAAGAACCAGGGATTAGGCCAATTATGTAGCAATTTCTCATTACCAATAAATTGAACAGGTAGAAATTGCGACAGAATCAAAATCTAAAGCCCAGCTATACCTGGAAGACATCTTGAGAAGTAGTCATTTCCTAAGGGTTCTAAATAGTAGTGATAAAGCTACCTCCCATAAGCAATTTATTTTTTTTTCTTTTTTGTGGCACCGGGGTTTGAACTCACGACCTTGCGCTTGCTGGGCAGGTGCTTAGACTGCTGAGCTAGATCCCCAGCCCTGGTGTTTTTGAGACAGGGTCTCACTATGCCGTTCGGGCTGGCCTTGAGCTCACTTTGTAGCCCAGGCTGGTCTTGAACTCACAATGATCCGCCTGTCTCAGCCTCCCGAGTGCTGGGATTACAGGCGTGAGCCACCACGCCCGGCTCCCATAAGCAATTTATAAGCATAAACCTAGGAATTAAAACTAAAAAAAAAGAAAGAAAATGGGAAGGTACTTAAACAATATGCAACCCCAGAATTCCAGCTCACCAAAGGCAAACACAGGGGACAATGAAGTGGAACAATTTGAAAGCCACCCACCTCAAAAAGACAAAAACAAAACAAAACAAAACAAAATCTTGTAGCCGGGTGAGTCAATCTCTTCCTAGCAACTTTACTGGGTTGTAATGCACATTCCTCACAAGTCACCCATTCAAGTACAATGGTACTTTGCTTCACAAACTTAATTCATTCCATGATTTTTGAAAAGATGGCCACATTTATGTTGATGCAGGAAAGATGCCTCTGCCGTGTTTGTCATCTGACACAGTTTGCAAACAAACCCAAAATCTTGCCAGATGCTTTTGTCTGCAAACCAAATTGTTCACAAACAAACGCATTCATGAACCAAGGTACCACTGTATATGCGTGAAATGTGTATCTGTCAGTGATACTTAATCACAATCCATTTTAGAACATTCTGTCACCCCCAAAAGAAGCCCACACCCATGAGTATTTACCTCCTCAAATCCCTTAGCTTAGGAAACCACAATCTACTTTCTGTCTCTATAAGGATTTACTTTCTGTCTCTACTTTCTTATCTACCTGTACGTATTTGGACACTGAAATGTGAATATTTATATTACTATAAATGGAATTATACAATATGTAGTCCTTTATGACTAATTTCTTTCACCTAGTATGTTTTAAGGCTCAACCATGTTGTAGTACAAATCAGTACTTCATTATTTTTAATGGCTAAATACAACTCCATTGTATAGATTTGCCACACTCTAACCATTTATCAGCTGAGGGACATTTGGATTGTTTCCACTTTCAGGGTGCCAGGGATAATACTGCTATGAACAGTCTGTACAAGTTTTTGTGTGGATTTGTGTTTTTATGTCTTTTGAGTATGTATACCTAGCAGTGAAATCAGGATGGTACCTCAGTTCACAAACTTAATTCTTCCCATGATTCTGGTTGCAAACCAAACCAAATTCAGTAGTTAGGTTCAATGTTGACATTATGGGGAAAATTTAATTCAACTCTCCTCCAATTCGGTTTGTGACTAAAATCATGGAAAGAATTAAGTACATGAACCAAGGTAACACTGTAGTAATATAGTCATATAGTAACTCTATGTTTAACCATTTGAGAAATCTCTATACTGTTTTCCAAGGTTGTTGTACCATTTTACATTCCCACCAACATTATATAAATATTCCAATTTTTCCACAACCTCACCAACACCTACTGTCTTTTTTCTTTAAAGTATAGCTATCTTGTGGGTTTGATTTGCATTTCCCTGAGAACCAATGATACTGAGCATCTCCCCCAATGCTCTTGTTAACTTTTCAGACATTTTTGTAGAAATTTCTTTCTTTTTCTTTTTCTTTTTTTTTTTTTTTGTGGCACCAGGGATTGAACTCATAACCTCGCACTTGCCAGTTAGGTGCTTAGGCCACTGAGCTAGATCCCCGGCCTTTGTCTTTTTGAGACAGGGTCTCACTGTGCCGTTCAGGCTGGCCTTGAGCTCATTTTGTAACCCACGCTGGTCTCGAACTCACAGTGATCCTCCTGTCTCAACCTCCTGAGTGCTGCGCTTACAGGTGTGAGCCACCATGCCCGGCTTTTTGTAGAAATTTCTATTCAGATCCTCTCCCCATCTTTTAATTGAGTTATCTGCCCTTTTATCATGGACTTGTATGAATTCTTTAAATATTCTAACACAAGTCCCTTGTCAGATACATGCTTTTCGGGTATTTTCTCAATTCTTCTTTTTACTTTCTTGAGTTGTCTTTTTCCTTCTTTTATACTGTCCTTTGAAATATAAAAGTTTTTAAATTTTGACTGTTTCTTATTTTTTTTTTATTTTGGCTATTTATGCTTTTGGAGTCATATCTAAGAAAACATTTCCTATCCAAGGTCAGGCAAATTTACATCTATGTGAGACTGACAGAAGTTTTATAAACATCTAAAATCAGGGAAATGGGAGCATAACTGAAGATTGTAAAGACACTGAAAACATCCTAAGATATATAATGTATCTTATCTTTGCAAATTTAAGCAAAACATAAAGTCCTGGGAAAATACAACTTAAAAATAACACAAGGACCCTGATTGACGCATTTTGAAATTTTGTTGTTTTTATTTTTCTTTTTTTAATTTTTGTCCTTGAAATAAAATGGATTGGGATAAAAAATTTTTAAAAATGACACAAGGAGAAGCATAACTGAATATTCCCCAAAGTAGCAAAAGCTAATAAAGACCTTCTCACAAAGAAAATGCCAATTGGATTAGTGAAAATTTTAACCTTCACAAACTCTTTCAAAGTTTTTTTTTTTAAAAAGCGTATATTTCTCAATCCGTTTAATGAGATAAGCATAATCGAGATAAGCATAATCTTGATAAAAATTACAAAGATACTCAGGAAAAGGGAAAGAAAATTTTGTACCGTGAATCGAACTCAGGACCTCATGCTTAGAAAAGGAAATTTGCAGACTCAAAATATTGTTGGAAAAACCATGAGGGTAAAGATGACTTAAGCACACAGCTTCTGCGTTCTCCCACTCAACATTGCCATAAAACCTGCGCAAAATGAGTGTAATAAAAAGTGACGGAAGGGCCGAGGAAGAACGCCATCCTATAAAGCACTGAACTGGCTCTGAGTTTACCATTTTTATCCACTTATCGCCTGCCACTTGGCCAGACACGGACATGACCACGGAAGTGTATGGCAGGAAGCCTTTTAGTAAACCTCTATCTTTCTAACTGAAGACCAAAAAGAACCCCAAGGAACTGAATAGAACAAGAGGTCATGAGAAAGAAAGAAGTTGGGAAAGTAGCCCTGTAAAATTGTTTACAAACAACTGTGAGTTGCACTCAGGTTGCCCTGCGTCTATTAGCATGTTAAAGACTCTGAGAACTGAATTTGCCCTTATTCCGGTCCCAGACTGACCACTAGGTGGCACACACGGACCAGATCCCAATAGTACAGTATGGTAAAAGTCTAAAAACTGCCTTGCAGTTCTAACTACAGCCCACCGAAGATAGGTTGCATCTTACAGTCTGAACCTAATTTGGTGAATTTCATTCTAAGACAAGAATAGCAACACTCTTCATAGGATTTAAACAAGCTTTGTATCTCATAGAGTAAATATTTAAGTAAAATTCTCAAATTAATTGGCATATGAAGAACCAAGTAAGTCTTATCTCGAGGGTAAAAAAACAGTAAACATGAGTCAAGGCTGAGATGATTCAAGTATCAAAATTATCTGGCAAAGATTTAAGCAGCTATTATAAAACTTCTCTAACAATAATTGCAAACACTTGGAACGAATGAAAACTAGAAAGTTTCAGTAAAGAAATGGGGAAAAAAAAAAGAAATGGAAAAATACCAAGAATTGCCAAGTAAAAATGTAGCAAATGAAACAAAAATAATTCATTAGTAGACTGGTAAGAAGAATAGAGCCAACAAAGTCAATGAATGTAAAGCTAGATCTATAGAAATTGGTCTTGTTTGGTGTGGTGGCTCATGCCTGTAATCCCAGCACTGGGGAGGCCGAGAAAGGAGGATCCTTGTGTATTCCAGACCAGCCTGGGCTACAAAGTGAGCCCAAGGTCAACCTGAGCTGCATAGTGAGACCCTGTCTCAAAACAAGGGCCAGGGATTTAGTTCAGTGGCCTAACCGCCTGCCTGGCAAGTGCGAAGTTGTGAGTTCAATCCCTGGTGCCACATAAAAAAGAAAAAGAAATTGGGAGAGAACACCAAAGTCCTGTGAAATGATGAGCCCAACACTGGTGTCATCAGGCTTCAGGAGAGGAGGACTACAGAACTGAAAAAATATTTGGAATCCCAAGCATCAAAACATTCAGACGCAAATGTACAGACTCAAAATACTTGGTGAACCTCGAACAGGTCAAGACAAACCTGTACCCCACATCATTCATAAAACTGCTTAAAACTAGAAAAGAAAAGTTTTCTAAAGCAACCAGAAGAAAGGAATATTTACTGATAGAAGAACAACGATTTGATTGCTGAATTTTCATCACAAATCATGAAGCCCAGAAAGAGGTGACACATTTTTAAAGAACTTATAAACCCAGAATTCCAGTGAAAATATCATTTAGAAATAAAGATAAAATAAAAACATTCTCTTAAGGAGGAAAAATAAGAGAATTCATGGCCAGCTGACATACTCAAAATGAGTTGCAAAAGGAAGCTTTTCAGGGAGAAAGGAAATGACACCAAAAGGAAACCTGAAACATCTTGGGTGAAGCAAGAACAACAGAAATAGGAAATGAGAGAGATGTGAGTAATACACAACACCAATCTTTCCTCTTGAGTGTGTTAGAACATGCCTGATAGTTGTTAGCAATGTGTTTGTGCGTGTGCACGCGCGTGCGCTTCCTGATTCTCTCCCCTCTCCCTTCCCCTTTTCTCTTCCCATCCCCTCCCCTCCTCTCTCCTCCCCTCCCCTCTCCTCTCTTTCTCTCTCTTTCTTTTTTCTTTCTTGTACTGGAGATTGAACCCAGGGCCTTTGCATTGAGCTACATCTTCAGCCCTTTTCATTTTTGAAATGTTTGAGTCTGGGTCACACTAAGTTCCTTAATTGCTCAGGGTGGACTTGAACTTGTGATTCACCTGCCTCAGCTTCCCAGGGTGCTGGGAGTAAGTACATTCCTGTGCCACCACACCCAGACTGATAGGGTTTTCAATTGTATTACATATAATATACAAAACAACTGTACTATGAAAGGGAGAGGGTAAAGTGATCTATAAGGTGTGATCCAAAAATATAGTCAATGTTTAAATTTTAATAACTATTACAGTAAAAGTTACATTGCCATTAATCCCCCTCAAAACACCGCATCATTCTTGCCACTTTCTGGAGAAGTTCTAGAAGTCTCCTTTAGATGTGTCTTACTTCAAACACACTTATCCCACTTTTGCCACTTTCTGAACAGTTCTGGAAGTCCTCTTTCATGAGTATCTTTAATTATGCTATTGTGGCTGCCTCGATGTCCTCAATTGATTCAAAATGTTTACCTTTTATGGTCATTTTGACTTTCAGGAAGAGCCAGAGGTCTGTTGGTACCAGGTCAGGTGAATAGGATGATGAGGAGACGCTGTAGCATTTTTATGAGCCTGCCTTTCCTTTGAATGGCATTGGGCAGCAGCATTCACCATATCTAAAGACATGAAAGAGGATTTTCAGAACTGGCTTAGAAATTGGCAAGAATTGCTGGGCATGGTGGTGCACACTTATAACTCCAGTACTTGGGAGGCTGAGGCAGGAGGCCAGGCTGGCGTATACAGTGAGTTCAAAGCTAACTGGAACTACATGGTGAGACCTTGTCTTAAATAAATAAATAAGGCAAGAATGATGTTTGTTTGAAGCCAGGGGGAGTGTTTTGCAGGGGATTAATAGGAACGTATCTTTTACTATAATAAAAAAAAACATTTTTTTTTGTACTGGGGCTCGAACTCATGACCTCATGCTTGCCAGGCAGGTGCTATAATAAAAATATTTAAATTTAAACATTTATCATATATTTTGATCACTCCATATATGTATATGAATTAAGGCTTTTATATTCCATTTAATGGAATATTAATTCTGAACAGACTACGACAAGTTATATATGTATGCATATATATATATACATTTAAATTCTTAGAGCAAAAACCAAAAGTTTAAGCAGAGATATAGTCAAAACACATTAAATTAAAATTGAATACCAAAGAATATTTAAATCACAAAAAGGAAGGCAGGAAAGAAGGTAGAGGAATGAAAAAAAAGAAAATAGAAAACAAAATGGTAGGTTTAAATTCAGACATATTGATAATTGCATTAAAGTTAACTGCTTTAAATACACCAGTTAAAAAAAGAGTTAGAGATTGTTAGAATGAATAACAAGTATGAAGCAACCATATTTTTAACATATACTTCAATTTATATAATGATCCATGTAGGTTAAAATTAAACGGATAGGGAAAAAAGTAAAAGGATGGAAAACCATATGCAAATGCCAATATCAAATAAAGTAGACTCAAAGCAAAGAAAAATTCAAGGATGAACATTACATGATAGAGAAGCAATTCACTGAGAAGACATGTCCAACTCTAAATATGTATGAAAATGTCACAATGAAAGAAGTAAAATGTATCTGATCTGGAAAACAGGAAGTTATATTGTCCCTATATTTAGGTGATATAATCTCATACAGGGAGCAATCCACCAAAAAACTGTTAGAATGAACAAATTGAGTAAAATTTCAAGATGTAAAATTGACATGCAAAAAGTCAGTAGCATTTCTATATACTAATAGTGAACTATCTGAAAATATCAAGGACAACTGGGATAGGAGAAATGGAAGAAAGGAAATGATTATATGTATGTAGGTTTACACATGTAACTGCATGTATGTATATGTGGGCAAGAACCATACTACTAATCTACTAATCTCTGTTAGTTCATCAAAAAGAAGAGATTGTGCTCTCATTGATTGTTTGATCATTTTTTATGCCTAGATCTTGTAACCTGAACAATTACTTCTAAGATAACAATATCCAATGTATTAACTAGTGTTGATTTCTTATTGTTTTTTTTGAAATACTGTATTATTTCTACCCTTTTTTCTGTTTTACTTTTTAAAATAAAAAAAGAAGAAAAATATCAAGGAAACAATCCTATTTAAATGGCTACCAAAAATATCTATGAAAAATTTAACCAAAGTAAAAGATTTCAAAAAATGAGAACTATAAAGCACAGTGATGAAAAAAATTGAAGAAAACCTAAACAATTGCCAAGATATCCTGTGTTGATGAATTAAAAGAATTAACAATGTTACAATGTCCATGCCACCTGAAGCAAACTATAGATTCAATACAATCCCTATCACAGCACCAATGACATTCTTCATATATATTAAAATATAACATAATATTATATATATATATATATATATATATATATATATATATATATATATGTTAATCCAATACATGGGAGGCTCAGGCAGGAGAAACACAAGTTCAAGGCCAGCCTGGGCAATTTAACAAGGCCCTACCTCAAAAATAAAAAGGGCTGGCAAAGTAGCTCAGTGGTAGAGTGCTCACCTAGCAAGTGCAAGACCCTGGCTTCAATTCTCAGTACCACAAAAGAAAGAAAATTCTAAAATTTGTGTAGATATACAAGAGACCTTGAACAGCCAAAGTACTGTGTAGTGAAAAGAACAAAGCTGGAGACATCATGCTACTTGACTTCAGAAAATATAGTGGAACTGTGGTAGTCATTGTTAATTGGTTCTGGGAGGCATGACAAGTACCAAATACATCCTTTTGGATGGAAAATGTAATGAGTCAGAAGCCAATCAACATCGATAAGTTCTAGCTTACATGTTGTGTACATGAGTGCTAGGATAAAATTTTCACTTAGAAAGGCATTGAATAGGGCTGGGAATTTAGCTCAGAGGCATAAGTGCCTGCCTGGCAAGCACGAGGTCATGAGTTCGATCCCCGGTTCCAAAAAAAAAAACAAAACACTAATGTTAAGTTAACTCAATCACGAAATGCATTGAATATCAAATTTGATGAATTTTCAAGTGCTTGCATACCAACATATGACTGCACTACAAAGTTATAGTAACCAAAATAGTATAGTATTGTCATAAAAACAGACAGATAGACCAATGGATCAAAATAGAGAACGTGGAAATAAATACAGATACTTACGGCCAA
Organism: Cuniculus paca; assembly: GCA_004365215.1. Lineage (NCBI taxonomy): Eukaryota > Metazoa > Chordata > Mammalia > Rodentia > Cuniculidae > Cuniculus > Cuniculus paca. The sequence goes on along the minus strand of RJWT010053161.1, from coordinate 1,413 downwards.
GAGATTTTTGACAAAAACACCTAAACATGTGTTTGGGAAAGGGCCATCTTTTCAGTAAATGGTGTTAGATATACAGTGCAGAAGACTGAAATTAGAAACGTATTCATCATACTATAAAAAAAAATCTCAAAAAGGATTAAAACCTTAAATGTCAGACTCCAAACCATCCAACCACTGGAAAGGAACAGAGCAGAAATATTTCATGACATTGATCTGGGTGATGGTTTCTTTCTTTTCTTTTTTTGCGGCACTAGGGATTGAACTGACGACCTCGCACTTGCCAGGTAGGTGCTTAGGCCACTGAGCTAAATCCCCAGCCCTTGTCTTTTTTGAGACAGGGTCTCACTATGCAGTTCAGGCTGGCCTTGAGCTCACTTTGTAGCCCAGGCTGGTCTCAAACTCACAACTATCCTCCTGTCTCAGCCTCCTGAGTGCTGGGATTACAAGCGTGCGCCACCAGGCCTGCCATCTTTTTAATATGACCTTGAAATCAAAAGCAAAATATCTGTAAACTGAATCTAGCAGCATATTAAAACAACAAACAGCAGAGGAAGAGAATGAGAAGTCAACAAGAAGCAAGCCCTCCCTGTGAATCGGCGCCATGCATGGGCCACTGTGGGGAGAGCCAGATCCCAACCCCTTCTGGCATGTGGACTGGGAGACAAGAACAGCCAACCCCCATTCCTCCCGGCTATAACCGACCAGCTGATCTGGAGAAACACAGGCTGTGAAGATAGCTATTGAGATAAAATACAATTTAATGTTTGTAGTGTTTAGTGTTTCACTGACTTTGCTGGTCTAAAGCTGGTAGTCTGATCATCTATTCAGAGGATAACAATACACAATGTAGCATCTATGGGGGATCTCCTGAAGGTGGTAGCCATTGTTACTTCCCTATCATCTTGTTTTGAAGTCCTGTATCATTTTCATTGTTTCGTTGGGTTGGGTTTTACTGTGTTTTGTTTTGTTTGATTTTATTATATCTGATGACATGGGCAGCTATTTCAAAGATAACAAGATATATTATGGTAGCCATTTTGAATTTTCTATTGTCTTGTTTTGAAGTCCTTTATTGCTTCATTGTTTTGTTGTTATTGGTTCTATTCTGTTCTGTTTTGTTTGATTTTTACTATGTCTGAAGGTATGTGCAGCTATTTTGGGGACAAGAGGCATTATGATAACCATTGATTTTGTATTGTTTTAAAGTCCTGTGTCACTTACACTGGTTTGTTTTGATTGGCTTTATTCTGTTTATTTTGCTTGATTTTATTCTCTTTAAAATTAAAAAATAAAAAATAAAAAACAGTATGCTATAACCAAATGGGATTTATATCCCAAGATGCAAGGCTGGTTCAGTATTTGAAAAATCAAACAATGTAATCCATAGACTAATAAAGTAAAACTACACAATTA
>RJWT010053160.1:0-10456 GCA_004365215.1 Cuniculus paca | reverse complement strand
CATCTTGATTATTATATATCTGGGTGTACATTTGTTTTGGTTATGGCTAGCTGGAGTTCTATATGCCTCACTTATTTGAATGTCCCTTCCTTTTCCCATACTTGGGAAGTTCTCTGAAATTATTTCTGTAAGTAGAGTTGTAATGTCATTTGTCATGACCCCTGCTTTTTCACTCACATTTTAAATTTTTACGTTATGTTTCTTTGTCTTGCAGCCATTGAATTGTTACTTCCTGGTTCCTTGTTATTTTTAAGAGATCTTTCCTTTCTCAATCACAAGCTGCAAACCTGTCTTCAAGGTTTGAAAGCCTATCTTAAGTTTCTTTCAAATGGTTTTTGCCAGTTTTCAATTGAGTTTTTAATTTCCTGGATAGCTCTTTGAATCTGTTGCATGCATTCTAAATCTCTCTTATATTGTTCTTTCATGGTTTCCCTCATTTTCTTATATTCCTCTATTTTTTTATCTGTGTCTCCTTTAGAGGTGCTTAGCAATTCTTTTGTTATGTTTTTCATTTCTTCTTTTACCTGGGATAGTATTTTTGTTCTAATTTCTTTCATAGCCTCATGAAGTTGTTTTTTTACTTCAGTTGGCATCACTTCAAACATTTCAGGTGTGCAACTCCCGATCTCTCCTGGACTTGCACTGCTTGGGTTGGATGCCAGAGATTGCCTTTTCCTTCTTCATCTTGACATATTCCTGGTTTCTTCCATACACATGGGGAGTGTGGTCCCAGGCACTTCCGGCATTGGTTACAATTTCTCTGAATCAAGACTGTTTGGTTTTTCTGGCCAGTGCTGGCTACTGGTATCTGATGGTGGGCACCTATGCTTCTGCACTGAAGTGGGTACTGGCCCACAAGGGCCCTTGGAGTTTGCACGGGAGCAGAGCTGGCCAGGTACTGCAGACCTAAGCTGCTTAGAGACCTACAAGATGTTTTCTGGAACACACAGGGAAGCAGGACTCAGTCCTAGCAACTTCCACAGGTCTGCACCCAACCTGGAACTGATGGAAGAAGCCGGCAGCAGTCCTGGCTCCAGGCTTATCCTGCCCAACTTGACTCCAAAATGGCTCCCAGCCAATCTCTTTCTCCCTCCAGAAGACTGAGTCCTCAGTACTCGCAACCAGCCAGCCCAGCCCTCTGTGTCTGCCACTCTCCTGCACTGCTGCGCCTCTCCACAGAGACCTCTGGGATCACCAGCTGCCACCATGACCATGCATCCCCAGGCTCCAACAGCTCCTCTCATAGGGTGAGTTCAGCTCCAGACTAAGGTGCCACCAGCTACCACCTTCTTCTTCATTTAAGTTTTTCTTTTTACTCTCACTGTGGGCTTCAATTCACATTTTAGATTCTTTCTGGGTCCAGGGGACCCACTTCCTTCCTTCTTGTCCTCCCCATGATGCTATATTCCAGCATCTGAACTGTTTCTCTCAGAGAGTCTGTTTACTCTGCTGCTTACTGTTCCACCATCTTCCCGGAAGTCCTATTGTGAAGTTTTTGGGAAGAAGGGAAAGCTAGAGAAAGGAAGAAGACAAATCCAGGTGTTAGATGAATGAGAGAAGAGAATAAGGGAGTAATTTAATTAGATTAATGGTATATGTAGAGATAGTACATGGCTTCAGGAACCTACAAAGGCCTAGGGACTACAGTCCTGGTACAGCGTTCTTGTGGTCAGTTATAACTATCTAACATTTCTTCTAGTTGGAGTAGAGGGTGTCAAGTTGGCAAGTTATTTCAGTTATTTTTTATTTATACATAAGAACTTTTTTTCTTTTTGGTATTGTCTTGACAGTTTTTCTGGAAGTAAATCAAATGGAACAGGTTCCATCATTGAATACCTACTGGGTATTTTTTCTTAAGCAGCCCCACATGGGGCTAAATTTTGTAGATAAGGAAATTAAAGAAGTTAACATGAAAAGAAATTTGCTCAACTCAGATATGTAATCAGGAAATTGATGAGTTTGACTTCAGGTTTGACTTCAAAGCCAATGTACTTCACTCTGCCCCTTTCAATGAACCTGTCACAAAACTAAGATTTCTGCATCAAGTATTCATTGTCCAAAGAAGTTCTTCTTTAGGTAAATTTAATATTTACTTATACGAAAATACCATCTTGCTAGTATGCTACAAGATCAAGTGATTTCTGTTCCAAAGAATGTCATCTTTTAGATTCATTTAAAACTTGGATGACATTCAAGTGATAATAGAAAACAGACATAGGGTCAGAATCAAAGACAATGACAACTTTTTGGCATTGCTTGGACAATATGATATTTCTTTTGTACTTTTAATTTATTTGTATTTCTAATTTCATTTATTTTTAGCTTACAGTTACAAATATGAAGTTATACTGACTGAGGGAGTTAAAATGATTTATAGTTCATCTAGTTCTAGAAAGGATTTAAGGTGACTTGAATCATAGTTAGCTAAGAATATCTACAATTCTTCATTTCTTCTAACTATGTGGCCAATCCTTGAGGCCAAAGACTGTCCCAATCATCTTTATTTCTTCCTCAGTGCCCAGCAGTCCTTGATGTGGTAGACAACCATTTGTTGAATTCATTCCTGTGGAGACGATTTGGCACAGTGTACAAATAAAAATAGTTTCTAGAGAAAAGAACTCTATAGTTTCTATAGTTCACAAAGTAATAGAATAATTTAGAATGAAGGCTAGATGGAATGATTGATGTTTAATACTATATATGAGTTTAATAGATGGCCTTTTGTTTTGAATTGTCAACTATCAATAAATCATGTTGAATTGAAAACATTCTGTATATTAAATCTATTACTTTGTAAATATTTTCCAGGGCTAGCAATAATTCTTATTTCATCCTTAGACCCTTAGACTATAATAAACTTCAGTTTTGCCTTTTTATAAGGAAATGAGAGAGACAGGTAAGCTGAGAAGTGAACACTGGGAACTGTTTTTATTTCTGAATACTTCTTTTTTGTCTATCAAAAATTTTGTAGACATTATTAGTTGTCTTTGGCCTGTGACCTTTTTAACCCTTTTTTTCTGGTAGTTCTTACATATACTTTGAGAAAATAGAGTATTTCATACACTTTTTAAAAAATCTTATATTACTTTTTACTTGCATGATATGAGTGCTATAATTAAAATGGAAATTAAGAGTTTGTGCTACCTGATACTTGAAACTATATTATCTGTGACAATGCAGGGTACTTTGTTGATGATTATTAAACAATAATGAGTAAAAGATTATCTTTAGAACTGTTGCTTGAAATTTTAGTTTGACAATTAATTTGCTATCATTTACATTTTATTTTATATTTAGCTTACGTCGTATGCTTAAAATGTGAAGCTGTATTGACTTTTAGACAGGTTATATCACACATCCAGTTTTAAATTTTGGTTTCTGAAAATTGAAGAGATTAAACTAAGTGATATACGAGGGCCACTGAAGTTTTAGCACCCTATTATCGACTGTATGCTATAGATTATTTGGTCATTACCTCATTTTTTCCACTAGAAGAGTCAAGTTATCTACATTTTTATGGAGCAGATGGAATTGGAGTATAGCTTTTCCTTTTCTGCCTTTCCTAACCAGAGGCCAAATTCAGGGTAAATTCTATTAGGAGTCTTTGTGTAGTATTGTAAATGTTCTTCCTCAACCACTTAGTGTAAGCCTAGAGGGAAAAGAATAGGCTTTTTCTGGCAGATCATTTCAATAACAAAGTATAGGGAAAAATCACTGCTCACTCCCAATATAAAAATTATTTTTTAGTTTCCTAAAACTTTCCAATAAGGAGAAGAAATAACCAATACCAATCAAATTTTAGATGAAAGCATATACTAATCCAAATATAAGTTAACTTTGGAAAAATTCAAATCTTTATTGAGTTCCCATCACAGTGAACTTCTGGATAAAATCTGCAGAAATGTTTACTATTTTCCAGGAAGATGTTGAGTGGGAGGCAATATGACTATAAATAATACTCTGAGTTTTTGGTTCTGTAGGTTACTTCTAAAAGACTGGTGATACTATTTTTCCATTATGCAGAACAAATTTCCAAGGAAAAATCGAGCAGGGTTGATATCTAGTATCAAACTAGTAAAAATGAAAAAAATAAAAGGTACTATACAAGTGCCAATATAATAATCACCATTTATTCTTGTTTTTAGGTGGATAATTTAAAGGCAATTGCATTAACTTTTTTCTTCATAGGGTTTCATTTTTCAGATGCAAGTGATATGTGATGAACGATACAATATGTTCCAAAAGTGAGGCTGAATTATAGAAGCCAGACAGGAATTTATCTTAATAACATAGACTGCCCAGAGGATCAGAAAATATATTTTGGGCTTCTACTGATTCCAGAAGAAATAAGCTTGAGTGTCCTTCTAGTAATAGATAGCTATCACTTTTCACATACTACTAATATACTTCATCTTTATTAAGTTACAGAAAAATTTCTAGATAAACTTTCAGATGCTCAGTTGCACTAGAATGCTAATTGTTCTTTCCTCAATAAAATTGTTGTCAGTAATTGATAGAAAATGCTAACAAATTCTGTAAAATATGTTTTAAATCTACACAAGTATTTAGAAATCAGCATTGAAAATGGGATTCATTATGTTCTGATTATTTTTCCCTTCTCTTCAAAGTGTAAGTATTCACATGTGGAATTAATGTTTTAAGTATGTGTTTATGTATTAACATCCATATTTTTAGAGAAAAATCTACTAATAGTTAAAGTAAAAACATCTCACAAGTGGATGAGTGAATGATTATTTATATATTATAAAATAGATCTATAGTCCTATAATCTGTTTTAATACTGTTTGCTACTATACAAAGAAGACAAAATATTTAGAGATATCATTGCCTGTCCTAGACAGCCTGCTTTTTGGATTATCTTTTTCCTCAAAGGTTAAATACAATTCTGGTAGTTTATCTCCTGAGAAGTTTCTGGCCTTTGCAGTCTGTCAAAGACAATAAAAAAAGGACCATTTTCTAAACTCTGATCACTGAAAGATTTACAATCACTTGTGTCTGAAGGGCAATTAGAATTAATGTGTCATTGATTAGCAGTCTCCATATCCAGCAAACAGTTCGTTCTGACCTTGCCTCAGAGAACAGAAGGGTGGCATACATTTATATTAGAATTTGGTTGCTGATGGATAATTACAGTATGCAAAACATTGGACTATAATAAATAAAGAAAGTAGGGGTAGATAGGTAGGCTGAGAAACTTACCACTGGAACAAGGTTACCAGAAATTTCTTTTTAAGAATATTTATTAAATGAACCACCATGAAAAACAATAATTTTTTAAGAAACTTCTTTAGTTTCTCTATTAGTTTTTAGTAGAAATAATTGGTGCCTGAGACTCTCTCAGGCCCTCATCAGGGTCAGGTGGAGGAGAATTGTACAGTTGAGCGACTTTGGTAGCAGGTGTGCACAGAGATTGTGCTTGTCTCTGCAGAAAATTGCCCAGATTTGGTTGGTGCCTGGAGTCATCAAATTGTGTTTGACTTTAAAGTGCTAGATTGATCTGAGTAATAGCTTCTTCTACTTGCAATGATCTTGTGGGTACAGGAAAATCTTGATCGAATGTTATTTTGCATGCATCTGCTTTGTATAAGTGCTTTATTTCACTTGGAAAAAGTTCAAATGTTCAAGGGACCACAATTTTTACTACTATAGAAAGTCAAATGATGCTTTATAACTCAACAAATGATAATGAAGTGTTCAGTTTTTCAGGAATAATTGAAAAATGCCCTTCTTACTTACAGAAAATGTGGTTATTGTAGAGGGCACCCTTTCTTTTTCTTCACTTTGAGCCAAAATACACATCACTCTTCTTTTATGGAGTTTCTTCACTCCTTCTGCCAAATTACATCCCAGTCTCTTTGCAAAACTATGTGTAAAACACTGATCCCTCAGGGAACTTTCTGGACCACCAACTCCAATCACTCTAGCAATATCCCTGCTGGATTTTTACATTTATGCTTTTAAGACTCAATCGTTTATTCATAAATTCATTTAACATATATATTAACCTTACACTAGGCTTAATTCTAGGTATTTGAGATATATAAGTAAACAAAGTAAATGTTTTTTCCCCTCAAAGGCTTATATTTTAGAAAAGAGGATATGATGGTTAATTTTGTAGATGTTGATGTTGCCTTGGAAGTATTTTTTTACATGTAGTTAACATTTAAATTAGTAAACTTAGAGTAAAGCAGACAGCCCACAATAATGTCAGTAGGCACATTAGATCAATTGAAAATCTAGCAACAACAACAAAAAAAGACTGAAGTTTCCTCAAGAAGAAGGAACTTTGCCTCAATATGGCCTTCAGACAGTACTAGAAACAACGATTCTTCCCTGATACCAGAGTGATTTGAAGAATGTGAACTTGTCAGTTTCCACAATAATGTGGGCCAATCCAAAAGAAAAAGAAAGAAAGAAAGAAAGAAAGAAAGAAAGAAAGAAAGAAAGACATGAGTGTATTTGTAGCCACCCTCCAACACCCACATATATACACAGTCACACACAAGTTCTACTTCCATTGGTTTTCTCTGGAAATTCCTGACTCAACGATAACCACACGACAAGAATGAGTAAAATAACTAAAGAAATTATATAGTACATTATATGATGATAAGTGTGAAAGAATAAGATAAATAGGATAAGTTGACTGGGAATGTTGAGGACAAGAATTGGGCCGGTCTATTCAAGGGTCGAAGCCTCATCTGGAAGGTAAGATGTGACGAGAGGTCAGAGAATATTGGGAAAGTTAGTCCATATGGACAAAGAGCATCTCAGGTTGAGCAAGCACTGGAGCAAAGGTCCTAAAGAGGACAACTTGGCGAGAAAGAAGGGAGAGGGATGGACCCTTGGGGCCCAGGAAGGATCTGAAGGGAGAATTGAGCCTACAGAGAAAGTGAGGAAACAAACTTCAACACAGAAAAATGAGGTGGCAAACTGCACTTTCTCTCTGACTTTTGGCTCAAGGCATGAGAATGGAGGCTGGACTCTACCAAGACACAGTGGAGGGTGGAGAGTAGCTCCAGAGGCTCCAGGGAGAAATGCATCAGTAGAATAGAGCAGTGGATGCTCTGCACTACAATAGCTAGTAAGTGACTCCAGTCCAAGCGACTTCAGTGTCCCCTGGAAAGGGAGCTTGGCTGGATGCCACTTTAGGGAAGGGCCAAATGAACCTGGGACTTGGAGCAGCTGTAGATTGGCTTCATCTCAGGGTTCCCAGTGACTGGGTGTGGAACAACTTCAGGAGATGTCTAGGGTCAGGTAGCCAAGGTCAGGTCAGCAAAAGACACCCAGAGTGTTGTAAGCTGAACAACTCATGATGCAACCCCACAACCAGAGGCCAGGCTCAGCCTGAACTTCTGTGGAGTTGGAAGCACCAGAATCAGCACCCCACTCTATTCCTACTGCAGGTTTGCTAGAATTATCCGGAGGTTCATTCTAATCCTGCTGCAGGCTTGGTGGGATCAGCGGGTATGGATCTGGGCCCTTTGTCCTTTGTCTACCAGTGACAATGGAGACACACATTGAACTGGACATTATGACAAAACTGTAGACCCCAGAAAATAACCATAGGCTTGAAATCAGAGAAATCTTTTTTTCTTTTTCTTTACTTTTGTTTTTTTGTTGATTGTTTGTTTTTTTGAAGAGTATGAACATTGTTCTCTTTTTGTTTTGTTTAGTTCTTGTTTTTATTTTTTCCTTCTTTCATTCCTTCCTGTCTTTTTCACCAGTTTCCCAACGTTTGGATAATTGTCTTTCAGTCTTCCTTCTAAACTCTTTCTTTTCTTTGATTTTTTTTCTTTTATCCACTTTAAATTTTTTCCCCTGAGGTTAAAATCACTCTTTTGAGAGAATATTTACTGTATATGACTTTATCACTTGTTTTAGACTTTGTTATATAACTATAAATCTTGTACTCATGGTTAAAGATGGCAAATTAATAGTTACACAGTTTGCATTTTCTAATCTATACTTGACATTATTGTATTATTGACTGCACTACTTTAGCCAAGGTGACATAGTTATTGTGATCAGTCCTTTCTTCCTTGTATGCTATTTCTGAGATTTTCTGGAAGATCATAAAAAATACCATACTCCAGTACCAAAGCACTGGGTGTGAGATCAAATAGGCAGTAACGTCTCATCCTTAATAAACTGAAGAGGAAGGATCTTGGGACAGAAAGTAAAAAGCCAGCTACACCTAGAGGACCTCTCTGAAAAGTAGTCATTTCCTAAAGAGGTCTCAATACTCACAATAAACCTAACTACCATAAGTAATTTACAAGTATCAATACAGAAGACACATTTTAAAAACAGAAAATGAGAAAACATGGAAAAATGCAAACAAAATACAACCTGAAACCTCCAGCTCACTCAAGGCAAATCTAGGGGGCAATGAGGTGGAAGAAAACAAAAACTGCCCGGTTGAATATTCTGAAGTGGTAGTAGTGGAAGGAGCAAAGCAGATGAATAAGTCTCTAGAAAAAAAATCAGAAATAATTACACAGATAACTAAAGAGCTGATGACCATAATGAAAGACATGGTTAGTGAATCTAGACTACATACAGATAAAAAAATGAGAGAATCTTAGAAGAGTGATGGAAACCATGAATGCCCAACATAGGAAAGAACTGGATTCCATGAAACAAATTCAAACAGATACCCGGTATATTAAAAATTCTGTTGAAAAATATGCTTCAGAATCAACAAACATGAGACAGAATATCAGATCTAGAAGACAAGTTTTTGGTTAGTAATCATCAAATGAAAAACTTCTTAAAAATAGCAAGGGGTCATGAAAAATGAATTCAACAACAGCTAGATGATGCAAAGAAAAATAATATAAGATTGACTGGAATCAATGAAAAAATCAGAGGATAGGACAAAGGACATAAAAAAACAGAGTGATTTCATTTTTCACAGAAGCACTGGTGGAAAACTTCTCAAGTATGGAAAAAGAATTTGACCTTCAGATAAATACGGCATACTGAACTTCAATTGACTATCATCAGAAAAAAACTACAAGGCATATAGCAGTCTAGATTTCAAAAGTTCAACACAAGAACAAAATATTAAAAACTGTTAAATCACCTATGAAAGAAACCCTGTCAGAATCACAAAAGACTTCTCAACATAAAAACTTAAACCAAGGAGAGCTTGGAGTGATGTATTAAAAACCCTAAAAGAAAACAACCTCCAACCTAGATTGATGTACTCTGCAGAATTGTCTTTGAAAACTGATGGAATAATAAGATACTTTCATGATAAAGAACACCTGAAGAAATTCGTGACCACCAAACCAGCATTGCAAAAAGTTCTGAAGGATATTCTGGAAAAAGACAACAATACCATGAACCCTAACAGAATGAATCCCCCAGGCAAGGCAGGTACTTAAACAGAGGGGAAAGAAAGTGAGCCAACAACAGGAAAATAATATGACAAGAATAAGTCAATAACCATTGATGTAAATAGCCTCAATTTATGAATCAAAAGACACAGATTGTCAGAATGAATCAAGAAACAAGATCCAACACTATGCTGCATACAAGAAGCACATTTAACTGAAAAAGGAATTCATACACTGAAAGATAAAGGATAGAAAACAACATTTGATGTGACAGGAACCCAAAAAAAGCAGAGGTAGCTATTCTATGTGTAGACAAAGTGGATATCAAGCCAAGATTAATCGAAAGAAACAAAGAAGGTCGTTACATACTTGTTAAGTTCCAACAGGAACACACTTGTTTCTTCCAAAAGGAAGAGATAAAAATTATAAATATATATGCACCAAACGCCAACACATTGAACTATATGAAACAAATATTAATGAATATGAAAATTACATAAGCATTAATAGAATTGTAATGGGGGACCTCAATACTCCACTATCATAAATCAATAGATCAACTAGACATAAAAAAATCACCAAAGAAATATCAGAGCTGAACAAAACCTTTTAACAAATGGATTTAGTTGATATCTACAGTATATTCCACCCAAAAATAACAGAATATACATCCTTCTCAGCTACACGTGGGATTTTCTCCAAAACAGACCACACACTAGCTCATATAACATGATTATGTAAATGTAAAGAAATTGAATTATACCTTGCATATTATTAGATCATAGTGCAATGAAATTGGAAATCAATAGCAAAAGAAACCATAAAAACTGCATACACTCATGGAAATTAAATAATGTATTCTTAAAAAACCAATAGGTCATGGATGAAATTAAAGGAGAAATTAGACAGTTTCTACAATCAAACAATAATGCAAATACAAATTATTGGAATTTATGGGATGCAATGAAAGCAATCCTATAAGGGATATTTATAGCGGTGAATTCCCACATCAGATGAAGAGTAAAATAAAAAAAAATCTAATATTGAACCTCAAGCTTCTAGAAAAAGAAGATTAAGTTAAATCAAAAGCA
>RJWT010053159.1:0-10460 GCA_004365215.1 Cuniculus paca | reverse complement strand
ATAGATATTTTACATCCTTTGTTAGATTGATTCACAAGTATTTCATTTTTTTGGATGCTATTGTGAAGTGTTATTTCAATAATTTCTCTCTCAGTGAGTTTGTCCTTTGTGTACAGGAATGTTAATGATTTTTGGGTGATGACTTTGTATCCAGCTATGCTGCTGCATTTGCTTATCAACTCTAGTAGTCTTTTGGTGTAGTTTTTGGGATCTTCTATATAGAGTATCATGTCATCTGCAAATAATGATAATTTAACTTCTTCCTTTCCTAACCCTATTCCTTTTATTTTTCTGTCACTCTGGCTAATGTTTCTGGAACTATATTGAATAGAAGTGGTGATATTGGACATCCTTGTCTTGTTCCTGATTTTAGAGCGAAAGTTTTCAGTATTTTTCCATTAGTATGATGTTGGCTGTTGGTTTGTCATAGATGGCTTTTGTCAGATTGAAGTAGAGACCATCTATTCCAATTTTCTGTAGGGTTTTTATCATGAATAAGTGTCAAACTTTATCAAAACCTTTTTCTGCTTCTATTGAGATGGTCATGTGATTGTCTTTGGCTCTGTTGACATGTCTGTCACCATGCACTAAACTAAAGTAAAAATGGATCAAAGATCTAAATATTAAAATAGAAACACTAAATCTACTGAAAGACAAAGTAGGTAGAAATGTTGAAGGCTTAGAGGTAGGCAGAGAGTTCATGAAAAAAATGCAAACTGCACGGAAAGTCCTTCAAAGAATCACCAACTGGGATCTCATCTTTTAAAAATTTTTTTGTATATCAAAAGAAATCATCAACAGAGTGAAAAGAAAACTTACAAAATGGGAAAAAATTTTAGAAAACCATCCCTCAGATGATGGGCTTCTACATAGAACATATAAAGAACTGAGAAAATTGAGACCCTTCAAATTCAAAGACCTAATCCAAAAATGGGCATCTGAGACGAATACACAATTCTTAGATGAAGAAATACAAATGGGAAAAAATATATAAAAAATGTTCAACATCACTGGTCATTTGAGAAATGTAAATTAAAAAAACAAACAAACTGAGATTACATCTCACCCCAGAAAGAATGGCTATTATGAAGAAGTCAACCAATAACAAATGCTGGAGGGGCTGTGGGGAAAAAGAAACACTTCTTCACTGTTGGCTGAAGTGTAAACTGTGAAAATCAGTGTGGCTATTCCTCAAAAAACTTTGATTAGAGGTGGCATTCGACCCAGCTATTCCCCTTCTGGGTATCTTCCTGCAAGAATTAAACACATCATATCACTGCGCTATATGTGCACCCATGTTTTTAGCAACATAATTTGTGATAGCTAAATCTTGGAAACAACCCAAATGCCCACCGACCATGGAATGGATAAAAAAGATATAGTATTTTTATATGATAGAGTACTCCTCAGCTATAAGGAAGGATAAACTTGAGGCTTTCATAGATAAAAGGACGCAACTTGAGACCATACTCGTAAGTGAAATAAATCAGACTCACATGTGTAAATATTGTATTGTCTCCCTAGTGTAAAACACTGAAAGAGTAAATAAGATTCAAATGTGCACTGGATGTCATGAAAGGGAAAGGGAAAGACACTGCTCAAAAGGGAAGAACAACTGGGATAGGGGAAAGGAGAAAAGAAAGAGAAAAGAACATATATATATATACACACTATATTTATATATATAAAATTTATATATTATATATATAAAATTATACTACTAATCTCTATTATTTCATCTAAAAGGAAGGCTTATGCTTTCAACCTTTCATGATTTGATCATTTTTTCATTCCTATATCTTGTAATCTGAGTAACTACATTGAAGTTAACAGTATGCAATATATTAACCATTGTTAATCTCCTATTATTTTGTTTTAAAATTCTGTAGCTTTGTTTTTTTCTTTTTTCATTTTAAAGTAACAAAAAAGGTACCATCAGTAGAACAAAAATGCAATCCTACACAATGGGAGAAAATATTTTCAAATCATATATCCAATAAGGTGTTAATATTTAGAACACACAGTAAGTCCTCGAGTTACTAACACTTTCATTGTGAACATTGACAGATATGAACAGATCTTTCATTATCAACATGTGTAGATGTGGAAAATCACCTAAGTAGCTCACATGTCTTCCTTACCATTTTAAGGTAACCGAAACAATAAAAAAATAGTGTATCTACAGTGCACGTGCGTGTGTATGTATGTTTGGATTTTTATGCTTTACATTGTTTATTTGTGTCAAAGGTGTATAAGACTCACTTTAGTGGACTTACCAACCAATCCAACTTGTGAATGTTCTCTCGATAAGGTACTTAATCATGTAAGTCAAGGATTTACTGTATAGAGAACTCCTAAGAGTCAATAATAATAATAAATCTGATTGAAAATGATCAAAGAACTTGACTCTATGTTTCTTATATACAAATGACTGATACCAGCAATCACATAAAGAGATTTTCAATTTTACTAGGAATTAAGGGAACATAAATTAAAACTACTATGAGATATCACCTAACATTCATTGTGGTATCTATTCAATAACTGAGAAAATTACATGTGATGGGGAGTATGTGGAAAAACTGGACCCCTTCTGCACTGCTGGTGGTAATTTAAAATGGGAGAGATGCTATAGAAAGTACTTTGTGTTCATAAAAATTTAAAAATAGAATTACCATATGATTCTGCAATTCTGCTTATGCATATATACCTAAAATAGGGGAAAGTAGGGTTTTCAAAATATTTTAAACTCATGCTCATAGCAACATTTTTCATAATGACTAAAATGTGGAAGGGACAGGCGTATTCATCGTCAGATGAAAGAAATACAAAAAGAAGCCTATGCATACAACAAATTATCCCACTTTAAAAAGGAAGGAAATTTTGACATATGTTATAGCATGGATGAATTTGAGGACATTACACTAAGTGAAAAAAACTAGTCACAAGAAAGAGTTATACTATATGATTCTACTTATAAGAGATATTTAGAGTAGTCAAAGTCATAAATATAGAAAATGCAATGGTTGTTGCCAGGGATAAGTGGGAAGGAATGGAGAATTCTTGTAATGGGTACAGAGTATCAGTTTTATACCAGGAAAAGAGGGAGATAGATGACGGCAATGGTTGCATAACATTAAGAATGTATTTTAGAACACTAAACTATACACTTAATATGTCTAGGATGATACATTTTATGTTATGTGTATTTACCATAAAATAAAAAATGGATAGAAAGAAATAATGTTCTATAGCATGAGAGAAAAAAATCAAGCCCAAAGAATCTCCAGGTATGAATGAGTCATGCACAGACCAAAGGCTGTGTGTAAATACAGACAGAAAAAGAACAGAGATTAACAAGGAAGGCCGAGAAAAGCACTCTTACTAATTATATCCATTTCCACTTTTGTCCTAGGAATTACATGTGTTCTGTGAAGGAAATTTCAATATTTCTTATAATGATGTAAGGTAAGCTAAATGTCAATTTTGGGAGTTTTATGCTTGTGTTCTGGTAGTGCTGAAGCAATCACTTCTCCTCAGTTGGTTCTTAAATCTTCATTTCTGCAAATGATGTTCACTGGCATAGAAATATCCAACATGATATATTTTTTCCATAGTAAGTAACAAAATGCAGTGAACTGGCAGTAGAAATTCCACCTTCTATATATCCCGGAGATATTTATTCAGCACCAACTGCATGCCAGCCAATACGTTAGGCATGAGGAATGAAGGGCAGTAAAGATCTTGTTAAGAACTCATCTGGTAATCATCTGAAATCTAGTTCTGGTCTAGCGAAGAAATGAGGATTATAAACTCTGAGTGCTCATTGTGAATCAAATAGAGCATCTCCTGGATGTGAGGAGTACGGTGACAAACACCATACATTCCCTCCAGGGTTCCCCTCCTAAGCAGTGCTCCCAACTGAAAGGCAGAATTTCTTCCGGCCCAATCACCAGCTGTATACTAGTTGGTGTTAGACTCTGAAGAATGGAAGGAAGGAACCATTGCTTTGTGAACCACTGAGCTAGGTGCTTTTACATGCATGTAAGGTGCTCTGAGCTGAATTTTTGTGTCGTCCTCTTCCTCAATTCATATGTTAGAGTCCTGACCCTCAAAGTGATAGTATTTGGAGATGGGGCCTTAGGGAGCTAATTATGTGTAGATGAGGTCATGAGGGTAGAACTCACATGTCTGGATCTGAGTTTTTATTAGGAAAGAAAGAATGCACAAGTTCTCTCTCTGTTTTCTTTTTTGCTATATAAAGATACAGTGAGAAGACTGCAAGGTTTTCTGTGCATAGGTCAGGAACCCAACCTGCTGGCACTTTGGTCTTGAATTTTTCAGCCAACAGAAGTATGAGAAAGAAAAGTCTGTTGTTTAAATCATGCAGTTCCTGGTGTTTCACTACAGCAACTTAAGCTCAGACATATTTTAACATAAACATTACGCTTGTTAAATAAATACCATATATGCTCATTTTAAAAATAAGAACAGAGGCCAAGAAATTTACAAAAGTAGCCAATGGTCGGAGAACAAGTTCTCCAAATCTGACAGTTAAATATAGATCGATATCTAATGGTAAGCCTACCAATCTGGCCACCATGACATGAATCAAATGACTGATATAAATCAGTTTGTTTGCTTGTTTTTGTGGTAGGGTTCCAGTACAGAAGACATTTGGCATGAAAATCTTTGTCTTGCTCTAAAAGCCCCATTCTAGTGGACACTTAAGGAAAGAATAAGTGATGGCGTCAGAGGAGAATGTTTGACTGAAGCTTGACTTGAGACCTACAAGATAACAGTCATTAGGGGATCATACACTACAGATAGTGATTTCACTCAGCTTCCAAATGCCTTCATCTCCAAGTTGTTCAGCCCTATCTTTATCCTCTGCCTATCTCACTGGGACATGTTGAGAAATTCCTCTTTTTTAGTCCTTTGCTTCAGGTCATCACTTTTTGGGGCGTTTTTGCTCCCATATCTGATCATTCCTGCTCTTATCTTACAGCCATTACAGACATCTTTATTATGGATTCACTTTCACTTTGCTTTCACCTCTATGGGTTGGATGTTTCAGATCTGTGTAACTTCCAGTCATTGCCAGGCTGTAAATCACTTGTATTCCTGCTTACTGCTACAGGTCAACTTTGTCTACTTTTCTTCCTGGCTAGAACACAAAGCCTACAGCACTTTTTGTTTAACAAATATTAATTCATAAATGAAATTTATTTTTTAAAGAATCTATGTTCAAGTATAATGTTCTGGGCTCAAAACAGTGCAACAACACAGACATTAAGTTTGCAACCTAGTGAGGGTGGGTGTCTATGTGGAGGAAGCTGGGGGAAGTTAATGACAATGAAAGTGGACAGAGGAGTTATTACTTTGATTGTAAGTGATGGCAAGAAGCTTTCTATGTGAAGCAGCATCACAGCATGGGACCTCAAAGGTTATATGAACAGAGTTTTAACAGATGGGAAGGGTAAGTGGGTAAGAATAATCTAGTTAAGGGAATAGTAAGCCAAGAGCCCAGAGCACGAGGAAATATGATCAACTTTGAGAACAGAATGGTGGGAGGTGACACTAGAAAATTAGGCAG
Source organism: Cuniculus paca (assembly GCA_004365215.1). NCBI lineage: Eukaryota > Metazoa > Chordata > Mammalia > Rodentia > Cuniculidae > Cuniculus > Cuniculus paca. Next base: position 4,864 of record RJWT010053159.1, on the reverse strand, counting down.
GGGACAAAAATCACCATGTGCCTTATGAGTCATGTTCATGACTTTTTCCTTTGTATTGAGATTAGTAGAGCTTGTTAAATTGTTTTGAGGAGGTGGTAGAGGAACACTGGCAGCAATAGATTTATATTTTTTGGAAGATCTCTCTGGCTACTGTGTAGAGATTTGCATGGGGTGAGGAGAGAGTAGAGATAGAAAATATTTAAATTTTCTTATGTTTTGTGTATTCCAAGTAGATATTAGTGACTGGAATAAGGTAATGTGTGAGAACAGAGAACACTGACCACATTCAAGATATATTCAGAAGAGAGGAATGTGATTAGTAAATTAGTAAATTTGGCATTTGCTCACTGTAATGAATTGGTGCTTAGTAAGTTTTTTAGCGCCTGAAGATATTTCACACTCTATGGTCTCTGCCTCAGACAAGGTCACCGCTGTGCTAATTTATACATACATTTATCATTAGCAGTTCATTTTAAAAATCAGTACACGTTTAGAGTACATGCAGTTTACAATCATCTTAGTATATAATACAGCTTGTTTTTTTAAAAATCCTGCTCTCCTTCCTTTCCACCTCCCTTCCTCCTCTTCTAAATCCCCTTTCCCCTGTTTCATTCATGTTGATATTATTAATATTACCTCATGTTTATAATATACAATGTTTACATTCATTGAAGGTATTAGGTTTCAGTAAATGACATATCTTTATTCCATTTATTTCCCCTTTCCCTACCCCTCTCTTGGATTCCTTCCCATTTGCAAGAGATCTATCCTCTTTGTCTCCTTTGTTGTGCTCTTTGTACTTTGCCTCACTGAAATGAGAGATACTAATAGTATTCAGTTAAACTTGTGTGCTTTATCAGTTCATTTTAGTGATTTTCTTGCTAAAATTGGTGCCAATATTAAAATTTAAAGATCAATTAAAAGTGTTTCTTGTTCAGTGTAGATATTGTCCTATCCACAAAATAAACCATTTTTCAGACGTGTTTTACTTTAGTTAGGGGTTAGCAAGTAGAAGAGAAAGAGAACATTCGTAATATTGTGGCACGAGTACAGTGGCCCAGAGACTAGAGAAGGACTTGCTCACTTATCTTTCTGATATGTTTGTTCATGACTTCTTTTGTTTTCTTATTGGTGTCCATAAACTAATAAGGGACACTTGTGACTTTGCAAAATGCCATGCATTAGAAGCAGTCAGAATATGGATATTTATTTGTTCTGAAAAATCTTTTGTAGACAGCAGTGTTTGAAGTAATCCCTGACTGAAAGCCAGCTATAAAAAAAATTGATTAGGGTCAGGGAACAAACCACTCTGTTCATATTTCATCATATGGGTCCATCGTGAGAAATCCAACAAACAAAAAATAGAACATATGTTATTTCATCGTTCTGATGTCTTTGGGGTCAGTGATGATTGGTATATGAAAATAGCTTTATAATTTTGAAAATTTCTTTGTTTTTGAAAAAAAACCCTCATCTTTCTCAAATTAAGGTATACTCTGAGTAAAGGATTGATGCTTTTAATAATTTTGTATTTTCTCTTCTTCATCATGAATTTAGGTATTAGTACATAAGTAAAGCATAATAAATATTTTGCAAATGAATAAAAGGGCACATCTTGTCATTTCTCCTATAATTGTTTCTTCTAAATTTTTATGGCATCTTCTAGTTCTAACATTCTAATCTTCACTCTATTGCAATATAACCTCAAATTTTGCCTATTATCTTTTTAATTAAATTTGATTTTTGGTATTAATCTTTTTTAATTTTAAAATGAAAATAGGATAAAACAGTGATACAGAATTTCAAAGTAACATAATAAGAGGTTAACAATGATTAATATATTGAGTATTGTTATCTTCAGAGTAGTTGCTTAGATTACAAGATATAGGCATGAAAAAATGATCAAACAATGAAAGCACAAACCATTCTTTTTGATGAACTAACAGAAATTGGTAGTATAATTATCTATCAGTGTATCTAGTAGTGTATTTAATCTTTTCCCTTCTTTCTTTTCTCCTTTCCCCCCTCCCAGAAGTTAAGTTTTAGTGTTTTCCTCCATACTATAAAATTCTAAACAGTACAGCATTACCTTTACATATCTCCACTCTGGTTTTGTTTCTTGGTGTAATATAATGTGAAGCATATTACTTGTAGATAGATGGATGATAGCAGTGATTAGAAGGATGGACCTAAACTTTTCTTCATAATTCTAGTTAAGGACACAGTGGCTGGTAGTTTGAATAACTGATCCCAATTATTCTCTGGCCTCCACAAAACTTACCATGTAGCATTCATTGCTTCCTCATGGGAAAAGAACACTTCCTGCTCAACATCAGGTTTGATCCTGTGACTTGACTGGGCCAATGGAAGATGAGCAGATAGGACATGGGCCATGTCCATGCAGAACTTCTACGAGGATCCAAGAGTTTACATAACAAAACTTTCTCCCTTCTATAAGATGAGGAAAGGGCTGATTCTTCAGCCTGGATTATACATTTTCAATGATGATATTGCCCACAATGTGATAAATATGATTCTTGGTGTAGGAGGCTTTATATAGTAAATATATATATATATATATATATATATATATATATATAACATAAAGTGGTATTAACAAAGGTTGAGAAATATTGAACTTAATCCTCAGGATGGGAAGATACATGTGGCAGGGCCAAGTAACCAATCAACCCACAACTGATATATAACAAGAATGAGAAATAGATCCTTGTTGTAATCTATTTGGGTTTTGGATTATTTGCATGTTGTAGTACAGAGAAAGTTGACTCCCTCAGTATCAATTTGTTGCCTATCACAGTCTTAATAGAACCCTAGGTAACTTCTATGGTCCCCAAACTTTGAAAGTTTTGTTCAGAAAGTTTAAAGTAGGGTTGAATGATACCTATTTTTCGAATGGTTCTTCTGGAATTCTTATGAACCTTTAGGTATAGATCTTGTGCGTTGACCAAGCCAAAGTTCCATGATTCACTGATAGATCTAGCCATCTAGGAAAATTTGTGTCAAGTGTCACATTTGGTGTTCTGAACCATTTCATAATTTTGATCTAAAACTTGTAGCAAACACTAACTGATAAAAACAGATTGCTAGCAAGGGACAGTTAGCAAAACCCACCTGAAGCTATTGTGTCATTTTCTCATCCCATATTTCCTCATGTGTATGATTCAGTTTTTTAAAATCTGATTGTAGAATATTTGCTGCTTTCTTTTTTCTCTGTCTTCAGACTTCCATTCTCTGGTTTTCATCTTTCCTGTGGAGACCATGGTCTGGTATTAGGTAATAGGAGCACTGGCCGAGTTTTCTACTCATTACTTATTACTTAACTCTTGCCCACTTTTTCACTGATAATCGGATTTCTCATTTGATTTTGTTGTCTGCAGACACAGAGTCCCACACATACCTTTCATTTGTCCATGTGTGGTCTGAGTCTTTCACGACAGTCCTAATTTCTAGTTCTCTGTTGGCCTGTGCAATACACCTGAACATTGGGCAAGTTCACACCAATGAACTTTCTCAGAGGACTTAGAAAAAGTTTCCTTTTTTCCTACTCTCTCTTTCTGCTGGAGATGTTGTGAATGAGGATGTGACACATAGAACTCTATCAGTCATGTGGTTACTAAATATTATATATTACTGTGAAGATAGCAGAGAAGAAAGACAGAAAGCATTTTGGTCTTTGATGATACCTTTGATTACTGCTCCAAACAGAATTTCCTAAGCCCAAACTTATTTATGTGGCAGATTTAAATGTTTTCATCATTAAAGCCACTGTCAATTAAGCATTCTGTAATTGCATGCCAAAGCATTTCTAACTGATACAAGCTTGCTTTGCTATAGACTTCAAACTACTCCCGCCCACATTTTCTTACTTTCAAGTTCCATACAGTCACTACTATATTTGGTTTCTGCATCTTGCCAACTATTTCATGTACATGCATCTTGTCTTTCTAGTGATTTTGTAAGCTTGTTGTAGGCTGCAAGCAGATTGTTTTATTATTTTGAGTGTTTCACACAATGACTTTCTCAGTATGGAAAATAAAGGTCTTGTTAAATACTGGCATGAAGTTTACTCTACAAAGTTAAACATTTCAAGCTCAAAAAGTTAATGTCTTTTACTGACTATATTGATAGAATCCCCAAAATAGCTGTGATTGATATTTCTTTATTTTCCATCTTGATGAACTGTGAATTGACTGAAGTGGACACTGATATACAATAAAATTTCTGCAAAAGGCAGACTAATGTTTTTTGGGTAAAAATAGAGTTCACTTAGTGTGGTTGTCCCTTTTAACCTCTTAGTTGTATGTTTTTAATGACCTCTTTGGTCTGTTGATGTTTGAAACATTAGTATAATTATCTATCTTAACATACTGTTTACCACCTGCTGGGGATGAAACACTGAAACTATCACTAGTAGCTCATTAACAATAACACTAGTCCTTCATTAACAGTGTTGACCCAATTACATGTTGTGTATTCCAGAGACAAATAACTGTAATTGCAACTCAAAAGTGATTTTATAAACATGAAGATTCTTTTTTTTGAAATGAAAATTGAAACACACTATTTGAATTTTTCACATAAATACAGGTTTAAATGAAACAAAACTGTTCAACCAAATAAAATAAAAACTCAATCTAAAGAGAGGCCATTTGGGATCAATTGGTACAGAGCACATTCTGCTTTGAAGGATCAAAACAGTTTCATTGCTGGTTGCAGAAATTAAACAAGTTAGCAACAATGAAAGCCAGACATCTGGTAAGTGACATCTACCCTGGCTATCAGCAGGTAGTGATTTTCTTTTGGATCCATTCAGTGTATTGTCTGTGTCTTGGACAATGGAAAT
>RJWT010053158.1:0-10459 GCA_004365215.1 Cuniculus paca | reverse complement strand
TGAAGAAGTCTGAGAAGAAACAGAGAGATGGGAGATTCAGGAAAAAGTAAGGGTAAAGGATCAGAAAAATAGATCACAAGAATGTATAATGCATAGTGAAAAATTTTAACTGGGTATATGAAAATAATGGTAAAGTGACAAAAGGATAAATACCTTAAAATGTTTGCTGCAGCCTTGTTTATACTAGTTAAAACATGGAAACAAACTTTCTCATTCATCCTCTTGGGAACTTGTTACATAAATAATGGTGCACAGAATCATAGGAATACTATGTCCCTATCAAACATTATACAGGCTTATGATTATTGACATTTATACTTATTGTTCAGGAAAAGCAATGCAAGTTACTGAAAAAAAATGAGTATTCAGTGATGTGATTTATGTAAATCTCTATACACATAGCCATCTGCTTGTGCATGTATGCATTGACTAGGAAGATGTTTGGAAGAATATTCATCAAAGTGTTAATGGTGATTATTTCTGGAAGAGCAGATTTGGGCAAGTTTTACTTTCTTCTTTGCATTTTAAATATTGTTTAAATTTGTTATAATAATTATGCAATAAAAGAGGTATTTTTAAAAGATATAATGTTGATGTTAAATACTGCAGAGACTGAATCGTTAAATACCATAAAGTGGGAACAGAAAAGATTTCAAACAAGCTGAGGAGTAGGAAATGAAGATAATGAAATGGTAAAGATTTTTCTAGAAACATGAATGAGATAGGACAGTAAGAGATAGAGGTATAGGTAGAAGATTAGACAATAACTTCCTATCCCTTATTCACATTTTCTTCCCTTAATTCACTCTGAACAGTGTTGCTAGGTAAATTCTCCAAATATTTCATCTTACCTCCATGCCAGATTTTAATGGCTTCAATCGAATGATGCTAACATTGTTCATTTGTCTTTCAGAGGCATCTATAATCTGAATTGAATCTTTCCTCCATATTAACAAGCGCTTTCATTCAAACCAACTTTTCTTATCAGAAATTTAAACATGTACTTACTGAGCATGCATGATAGTCCAGGCACTCCTAAAATCACTGGGTATCTTGAGTACATCATGGCTCCTACTGTCTTTGTACTCTTAAGCCAGTAAGGATGTCAGACATAAGCAAGTAATAACAGTACAAAGTAATAGAGGCTGTAGCTGAATGATGCAGCAATTGGTTAACCCTTCACATGGACTATGGAGATGGTTTTTATATTTGCCATTATTTTATGGTCCATCTCCTTATCTCTTCATTCTTAAATCTTTATAACTTTTCCTATCATAGATCAAGTTCAATTTTGCCGTCTTTTTTTCTAGTGACTTGCATGGTATTACTGTTTAAATTATTCCTTTATGCTTTGGATCATATGCTACCTCCCACTGTTATTAACTACTTGTGTATATGAAGTACCTTTTCTTCCAGGAAGAGGTGACCACGAGCTTTAAAAGTTGTCACAGGACCTAGCACAGGGTTAGGTGTGTAAGCAAGTGTGCAAGAAATACCTGCTAAAATTCGTGAGGAAGCTGGACACCCAAAGTATTTAATATTTTAAAATAAATTAACTTTGGAGGTGGTATATTTGAAAGTACTCCAATATGCTCTAGGTAATATCAATTCTGGGGGGTGGAAAGTTAGGGGTGACAGGACAAGTGTGGTTCAGAAGGATAAAATTTAAAGTGATGAACTGGGAATTTAGCTCAGTGGCACAGCACCTGCCTGGCAAACGTGAGGTCCTGAGTTTGATTCCTGGCACCCCACCAAAAATTAATAAAAATAAATTGATGAGAAAATATTAGAGAAAAATTAGAAAATACAATTCAATTAAGTTGCACATGTAATAAATAAAACCCAAGACCAATTATGCAAGACAGGCAATAAAATCTTGACTACTGAGACTGTATTTTTACAGTCTCAAATAATATAAAGTATGTTCTAAGTAAGATGTGGAATGAGTCTGTGGTTAAAAAGATAATCGCAGTAGTGGATATGTAAACAGAGCTTGCAGGGTCTGGAAAGTCATCTTTGTACTATATATGACAATATGTGATGTACATGTTGCCCTTTATAGGATGTTGCATCTAGCTTTTATTTTAACACTTAAAAAAAGGACGCAAAAACACCTTGGAGCTCTGTTTCCCAAATTTTGTTGCACTGAGTATTAGATTAGCAGGATGTTAACGGGTGTTCCATTTTTAACATACTCTAATAAAACTGGAAAATGTTGTTTTAGAAGATCCTAAAATGTTTTACCATGATATGAAAGATCTCTACATGTAGTTTAGAGGAGAAGGGACTGTTTTCAAGAGTAAAATAAAACTCAGGGGAAAACATGTGGCTATAAGTATTGGAAGGTTATTACGACCTGGGTACATCACAGCTGCTTTATCTCCATAAAGTCAGAAGTTGACGTATTGCAGCAAGAGAGAGATGGGTTAGAAATGGACTGCCCGGTGAGGGTGTGAGAGGGAAATATTAAATTATTATTGTGAGAGAGTATATCATCTTCAACTTTAGACAAGCGATAAGAAAGACAGAAAACAATTTAAAGATGATTAATGTGTCTTGCTGCCTGGAGCTGCCAGACTAGTGACCCTCTGAATTTATTTTTCACTCTAGAATTCCATGCATTTGGTACTATGGACCCCAGGATGGGTGATATGACTTTAAGATTTGGTTCCAGCTTCACTCTGTCACCAAGCCATTGAACCATCTATAAAATGACCACTTATGATTTCTCATACTACCCCGCAGGAATTTCTCTAGGATTCATTACTCTACGATTGTAAGGCACTTTGAACTGTATGGAGAAAGACATTTAAAGTATATATAGTAATAGGTCAAATCATATGAAATTGCTGGCATTTGTTCATTTCTGACCTATAAAAATGGCAATTCCATATGGCCTAACTTACCAAAATACATCATTCATTGAGCCTGCTGTGTGGCAGGCAGGGGCTGATTCTGGAGATTTGAGATGATTAAAATGTTATTCTTATCCTCAGGGAGCTCTCAGACCAGTAAGGGAAATGGACCCATCAATAAAACATTGCAATGTAGTAGAAAAATGTTACAGTGACTGGATTACAAAATATTGAGGATAAAAGAGAAGCAGCTGGTAATTTCATTGGTCCAAGAGGGGAAGCTGTGGAGAAGCAAGCAAAGGGTAGTTTTTTAGAGGATGTGACATTGATTTAGGCTGGAATTTGAAGGTTGAGTAATTCACCAAGCAGGAAGGACCACTTCAGACCAAGGAAATAGCTGTGCCGAGGCAAAGAGATAGGAAAAAAACATTTCTGAAAGAGAAATTGTTTAAATAAGGTAAGGAGATATTAATCAAACCCTCAGCAACCTATGACTATTAAAATGTCCTCTCCTTTAATATTACTTCATTAGTATTTATTGCCTATTGTCCTCACTTAAATAAGGCTTGTATAAGCTTTTCAGAAAGCACAGAATGCCTTTTCTGCAGGAAAAAGATGAAGCTGGATAGGTTGCTAGAGGCTGGTTATGAAGAACCCAGTGTCCAACAATAAGAAAGACCTGCATTCTGTAGGTATGGGAGACACTAGAGAATTTTAGGTAGGGTGGTGGCATAAGCATGTTTATATTTTGGAAAAGAAAAGCCACTGTATTATTCTCAGAGGGAAAAGATGAAAAGTAGATGCCAGTGGTGGCAGAGGCAACAGAAAAGAACAGAGAAACCAATGAGCAGCATCATGTAAGGGGTAAGAGCAGTTTGAGAAGCAGAGGGAGAACTCAAGAGTGTGAGTCACCAAAGTACGGGAGAAGAGGGATTCAAGAAAGTAAAATAAGTGCAGTGTGAAGAAGACTGAAATCTATCGCTTGTATCTAGAAGTTGGTCATTGGTGATCTTAGTAAGAGTAGTTCCAGAGAGGTGGACAGAGGTCATATTTCTGTCGGTCAATGAGTAAAATGACAGATGAAGAGCTGGAAGCAATGAATATACTAATACAGTAATTTTAAAGGTTAGATGAAAAGGAAAAAACAAAACTAGGACAATTAGAGGGGGCTGCAGAATTGAAAGAAGTCATGGTGATGCTTTTTGAAGGAGTGGGGACTGTTGAGCAGTGGTGCCGTTGAGGTATAGAGTCGGGGAGAAGGCAATACAGTAGTTTCAAACATCCCCAAAGGTAACTTTTTCCTTCCAGACCAGGGGGAAACAGGTAAAGGTGGACACAGATATAAATTTGGTGGTGAGGCTGGTGAGCCAAGGAGCTGACATCTCTTGACCTCTTTTCTGTGTATCTGTGGGGGGCAGTGGCAATGTTATCTTTGGAGAACAGGTGGGTAGGGTTGAAGGTGGAATAGGAGAGATTGCCAAGAGATTAGGGGATGTGAGGCAGCTGCTAAGAGGTGGCCAGGGTGGGCAACATCTGGCAAGCAGTTCTGTGAGCTGAAACCACTATGGTGACTGTGACTTAGATGTGGTGTTATGGTCTCCAAGTGTTCGGCATCATGGATATTGCAGATTAGGAGGGGCGTGGATCCTGGAGGTTGTGAGAGGGTAATAAGGCGGGTGTCACTGAGAGGGAGTGATTGATAGATGAATTATCTGCATACAATTCAGGATATGGAGGAAGAGCAATAGAGCCCCCACAGAACTGATGGGAGTGGAGGATGGATTCAGGAGACAGGAGACAGGAGACAGACAGCCTTGAGTTCAATCCCAAAACTGAAATATGAAAAGAAAACGAAAAAGGAAGAAAGAAAGAAAATAGAAAAAAAATGCATGCAAGAGTGAAAGATGGGGATATTGCAAACATATTTCTTTGCTTAGGGCAGCAAGGATTTAGAATAGATTATGAATCAGGTGCCAAATTCTTCTTTAGGAAAATGTACTCCATCAAGTTCAGTCTATGAGCATAGTCTTCAGCCAATTGGTTTCACATGCCATAATCTCCTGTAATATTTACTTCCTTTTCTTTCCTTATATTAGGATTTTAGAAGGTCCCTTTTCTTTGATGAAGGGGACTCTGGCTACTGTATTCTCTTTCCCAGCCTCTCTCCCTCTGGTTTCCCCATCATCTGCTGCCTTCCCAGGCTGGTGGATGGCTCATTAACGAATGCCTTCCGTTCTTGCCAATCCTCACCTGTCTAAGGAGCTCATTCCAACAGTTTTAGGGACCAGAAAGATTCACTCTTGAGGATGAGTGGACACTTCGAGCCCAGATCCTGTTTCTCTTGTCCAAGAAGCTTTCTTTTTTCCCTGAATTCTAAAGTTTCCACATTGTTCCACCCCCACATGAGAAGTTGTTTGTTTGCTGATCCATTCTGCTCCTGCAAAGCTGCTTTTCAAGTTCCACATGAGCGGCTTGAAATTGATTTGTCATCTGTATGACATGTTAAAACTTTAACCCACAGGGGAACAGGGACATTCTCCGTATTTTTTGTTTTGTTTTGTTTTTTTAGATGTGGTAGTAGGTATCCCGAACATTGAGCCTTGACATTTTCCTGTAGACAAGTGCTGAGCAAAACCACTTTAATTCTATCATCTGTAACAGCTCTGCCCTCAGCAGGAGCCACAAAGCTGTATCAAGTTAAAAGTTCTGGAGACTTAGGATCAGGAAGACATAGGCCAACTTCCTTTTGTGTAGCTAAGGCAGGGCCTCTTTGGGAGTCTTTCTCAGCTTCACAAGGCCCCCCTGTGAAGTGAGTCAGCATTTCTGTTTGCTTAACTCCTAAGGTTACCAAAGTACCAAGAGGGATATAGTTTGTCCAAAGTCATGCTGCAGGATCATGGAAGGCTGAAATGAGACCCAAAACTTGTTTCCACTAGGCAGGATTCCTTGAACCTTATTGAGTCTACTGGAAGCAGTTATGTCAGTACAAGTCTGTCTTTAAACAGTCAACTGGTAACTGTGATTGGAAGTCTCTTCCTGGGATTAGTTCAGGCCCTGGTATGAAGTTCAGACTGCTGTTTGAAGGGATTCTGATGGTTTCTGCCAAATGCATTACTTAGATCTAGAAGTGAGAAAAATGATGCAAGATGACAGGGACATGAAGTGAAGACTGAAATAGATCTGCTCGGTTCCTTTGCTTTTCAACTGGCAGTAGTACCCTGCCCTCCACACCCCACCCCCAAATTCATTGAAATTCATTTCAAGATGCAAGTTCATCCTTGTGCCCTGGTGTATTTGTCTTCACAAACTCCTCTTGTTCCAGTGTCCCTGGACACTGGTGACTTCTGATTAATAGCATTCTAATTTATTGTGCATTTTCTAAGCCTCTTTTCTGTGAACATAGTTTTGAAAAGATAGGAATCCAATATAGTGGATATGGGTGTTGTGGTTGTCGTTGTCATCGCTGTTGTTGTTTCTTATAGCTTGTCATTTTGGAACATGTAAAAACTTGGAACCTTCTTTCACTAATAATTGATCATAAATTCATCTATAGCTATTGTAAACAGTAAACGTACAGTGAAATTGCTAATTACGTTAGCAATTTAGGATCTTAGAAGCGCAAAAGGCTTTGGAAATAACCTGAATCAGCAGCCTACTCAAAGAAGACATTCATTTATCCAGTATTTTCAATGAGGTTTTTACCTAAGTGTTCCTCAAACTTTGGTACATATGAGAATCACCCGAGGAACTTATAAACACCCCTTGCCTGGGTTCTTTCTCAAATCAAATATTTCCTGGGAGTGGGACCTAGGTGTCTGCATTTCTTGATGCTTCCAAGGGAATGACAATGTGCAGTGAAATTCTGACCGGTGATCCAGCTTTGGCATTGCTATGCTCTGGAGTAAAGAGTCTGTGATTTTGTGAGGCTGGCTATTGTTATGGTTTGTGTCTGAATGACCCCCCCAAAGCCTCATGCAGTCATGAAGGCATGCTTTTCAGAGGTGGCTGAATGTACAATTTGTGACTAATTCATGGTTAAATGCTGGAATTATGTGTGTGAGTGCTACACCCAAGTGGGTGTGGCCTACATACAGTATAAGGGACAGAGTCTTCTCCCGTGCCCTTCCCTTTTGCTTTTGTTGTTTTGCTATCTTCTGCCATCATAAACTATTGCCCTCTCCCACACTACCCTGCCTTGGAGCCAGCAGATTATGATCTGAGACTTCCACAAACTGTGAGCTAAATAAATCTTTCCTTCCTTCATTTTGAACGTTTGGTATTTTGGCTCAGCAATGAGAGAAAAGTAACAAGCACAGCTATTCATGACAAATAACTCTTCCTATCAGGATTAATAGAAGTTAATGCCACTCTGTAAGCTCCACGCAACCAGTGAGTGCCCTCCTTCTTTGTATAATCCTTTGGACATCTGAAGAGAGTAAACCAACTGCAATACATGAAATATTTTGCCAATAATTTTCCTTAATATGTTCAAAAATATGAATGAAAATAAAACTTTCAAATACATTGTTTTATGATGTGGGATTTGATCCATTATTTAACTATTATCTTATTCTGGGTTCATTATTTTCGTTCCTCAATGAAACAATTGGAGATAACTACAGAGGAAAGGTTAAAATTTCTATCAAAGTTAAAACCAATAGATTTCCCTCCCTCTTATCACTTGTAGTGGTCCTCCTGGTGGCCTGGGCCTTGCAATCTTCTCTGTCTCTCTGTCTCTCTATGTCTCTGTGTCTCTGTGTCTGTCTCTGTCTCTCAGTGTCTCTGTGTCTTTGTGTCTCTGTGTCTCTGTCTCTCTCTTCTCTCTGTCTCTCTTGTCTCTTTCTCTTTCTCTCTGTCTGTCTCCACCATTACGCTTTCCTCAGTTCTCCCATTGTCTGCAGTTGGGCCTGGGGGACAGCCAGAAGACAAAAGAGAAGATATCACAGTTATACTCCAATATTCCAGTACAGAGACTCCACTACAGAGGTACAGAGGCCTGATCCAGTGCCACTGGTTAAGAGGCCATATTCTGGGTCATATCTTTTGGATTTGAGCTCTAGCTTCCTCACACTGCAGGACAACCTTGGACGAGAATCTATACTTTTTAAGCCTCAGTTTTTTTGTTTTTTGTTTTTTGGGTTTTTTTAATCTGTAAACCAGGAAAAATAATAGCAACTAACTTCTATGAAATAAAAAGACAACCTGTGTAATGTACTTCGTATAATGTTTGAGGTATAGCTAAAGGTGAATAAGAATTAGCTGGTACTTCAGGATTATAGCCTCAGCGCCCTCCCCCCAAACTCCACCCCTACTCCCAAGCTGGTCCACAGGCCATTACCTACCCTCTGCTAACTTCAATTCTAATGTGGGCTGCCCAACAACACTACTAACCGTAGCTCCTTCCAGTCTTCCAATCTCTTCTGTCTGCAGTCATCTAGTGCTTAGCTTGGATTTTCCAGTCCAGCTCTTTGCTGTTCAACACCTCACCTGGGCACACACACACTGTCCTTTGAAAGGCACTGAGGGATCTTTGTTTCACTGGCTCACATGGGCCAGAAGGGAGAACCAATAGCAAAAATCTTATTCTAGATCAGGTGTGTGTGTGTGTGTGTGTGTGTTTTTCCAGGACCATATGAAATTGAACTTGGAATTATGATTTTCCCTTTCTGTTAAATATGCCAGGAAAATCATTAAGTTTTCAGTGAACACTGAAGGATAGACTCTTATTTCCCTTTCTATTGAACAAACGTTAAATTTTTGATGGGGGTTTCTTGAATTCCAGCACCAGCAATATGGCCTTCATTTTACTGGGTTCTTTATTTTATTTTATCAGTGTTGCCAGTGAAACTCTGGAAATGCTATCTGGTAGGCCTTGTATTTACCAGCCAAGATTTAAAGGGTGCAACAGATGGAAGAATTTTGAACTGCAGAACAGTGCTTCCAATGTGTGTCAGCGGGCAACCAAATGCCTCTTTGTGGGAGTCCCTACTCTCTCTGTTGGGTAAATGGATGACTTTCCAGGGATGCTGTGTGAAAGAGTGATTTTAAAAAATGGCTGTAGGCAGCTGCAAGATAGATGCTTCAACCCAGTATACATTTCTTGCTGTTTAAAAACAAGTTCAAATTAGATCCTATATCCATTCAACCAGGTTCCTTGACGTCTATACAAAAGCCATTCACCAGTGAAGTAAAGAGAATGTTGGTAAATTAAGTGTTGTTGAACATTTCTCTGGCACCCGCTCCTCATATGTCAGAACAGTTTTACATAAGTCATATTTGAATCCTCCACTTCATTATCACTAGCAGATGAGAAAAATGCGATGGCTGTAAGAATTCAGAACCAGTATAAATAAAACAACCCCTAATATATTACTCTTATTTTAAATTATAGTCTCTTGATTTTTCCACTGTAATTTTCATTCACTTGGCTCTCAGTGGGAGACTCTTTCCTGAGATCAAGGTGGGTTTGCACACCTTTGTCCAAAGACACAGGTTTACTTAGCCTGCACAGACAGGGAGACATATCCCTGGATAACCTTGTAAGAGTACCTGCATGGAAACTTTCCCAGCAGCTAGTCCTGGTTTTAATATATATGGAGAAAATAAATTCTATATTCACTGTCTGGAAGATAGAGTACATCTAGTTTTTATTGCTTCTGTAGTGGTGATGGGTTAGTCACTGATGCGTTGTTGGGTGGACCATAGTTCAGTGGAGCGGAAGTACTTCTGTAGTATTAACTTCATAACACCATTCTGGAACCAAGCATGCCAACCACCTTAAGGTAATTAATAGCCACATACACTTATTTATTTTAATGCTGTCCTGGAATAGACATTATGTCATTTCCTTTTTGCTTGATTCATTCATTCATTTATTCATTGAATAAGTATTCATTCATTCATTACTGCTTCTGACTTGAAAATATGAGCAGCACATTTACTGTTTCTAAAATTCATGTACTGAGTCTCCCCTGTCCTTGAGTTATATACATACCAGAATAAAATAAAATCAATATTTGTCCTATTCATCCTTCATAAATATTTTCCCAACGAGTGGTGGTTTACTATATGCAGTCAACACATACTGCTAGAATATAAGGAGTTTGTCTGAAATGTTCTCTTCCCCATGGGTCTGTAGCACAGCTCAGGGAGGGGCACAGACCCTGGTTGTGTGCCTATTGTAATGAGTCATAGTGCCTGCATTTGCATACATTACAGTGTTAGAACCTCGTGAACATCCTAGGAGATAGCTATTCTCTTTCACTTCATTTTATAGATGAGAACACTGGGATTCCAAAAGCCTTAATAGTTCTCTTCTTAAAATGCTCTGCTTTCCTGCATAAGATGTTTTCCTTTCCATTGACACATTTTTCTGATTTTCTCCTCCTTGTACTCTTCAGCCTCTTTGCTCTTCCTTTTCTTCCCTTTCTTCTCTGGCTCGATTTTGGACACAATCTCTACTCCTTGGTGATCTCATCCAGTGTGATGTCTGCAAATACCACCCATATGCTCACCGCTCTCCAGTGTTTATATCCAGCCCAAACCTCCCCGTTCATCCTCAGGGTTTTATGTTCAGCTGCCTACTTGAGATCTACACTGACATC
>RJWT010053157.1:0-10454 GCA_004365215.1 Cuniculus paca | reverse complement strand
AATCACCAGAAGGGCTTGTTAAAGCATAGTCTGCCAGGCCAGCTGCAGAGTTTCTAATCTTGGACAAGAAGTTATATTCCTAACCAGTTGCCAGGTGCAACTGCTGTTACTCTCCTTGCAAACTGTTTCATGTAATATCTCTGGTGTCCTCTGCTTGAATCTCTCTAGTTGTGTGTTGATCACTACCATTCAAAGTACCCACCTGATAGTTTGCTGAATACTTACATTATTCAAACAATTTTTCCCCCTGAATTTGGATCGCCCTTTAACTCCCCAGCACTACTGCTAATTCTGCCAGGAGCTTTGTACAGAACATATCTCTGGTCAGTGGTTCAGTCGCAGGCACAGGAATCAGACCACCTGGGTTTACGTTGTGACTCCATCACTTACTATGTGACTTAAGTCACTTCACTTTTCTGAATTTTCCTCATCTGAAGAATGGGGGTAATTTACACAATAGGACTGATGTTTAGGTTAAATGAGTAAAAGTATGTAAAGTAATGAGCACAGTGCAAGTGCATAGTATTTTATGGATACTGGCTGTTGTTGTTACTTAGTTTTCATTTTCTACTTGGGAGTCTATCAAATTTCTGAAGAAAGGACACTGACATTTCTTCCCTGGGCTAAATGTCTCCAGTTCCTTCAATTCTTCCTCATGGCTTTGGTGTTTTCTTTATTGTGTGACTCTCCTCTCAGCAGAATCCAGATCACCAGGCTCCTTTGTCAGGTGTGGGGCTCAGACCTGCCCCTAGCCTCTGAGCCTCATCTGTTCATGGCATCCAAAGATCGTTTACCTTTTGGGATTCACTTCTGCACTTTAGTGGACCACCTCAGACTCCTGGGAAATGAAGACGCTGTAGGCTGTGTCTGCATGTCGGGAGTAACTGTTGTTATTATGTTGCGTTTACCCTTGTGGCTGCCCTGGATGTGTCCACAGAGGCTCCTGGTGTGTGGGAGCTTGTGGGGTGCTGGTGGGGAAGAGCACTTCTGATCCTCGGCCCCATCAAAGTGCCCTCTCAAAGCAGGACTTACACCTGCTTTGTATTATTGCAAGGGTGGTCAGCAGCCCTAGTGACTGAGGAAGCTCATAGTTGGGGGGGGGTGACAGAAAAGAATGGGATAGAAGACCCTGCTGGTCCCAGGGCCTGGTAGGAGACTCAGCTTCGTCTCTCAAGAAAGATAAACTGTCATCCTGGCACAGACAACGATGTTTTGGAAAGAAACCAAGCTTCAGGGCCAGAGGGCACTGACGGCAGAGCTGTGTAGGCATTTCAGCCCCCACCCCGTGCTGCTGCTGGCCTTTAGCCCAGAGTCCTTGGTAAGATAATATGTTGAAGGAGTCGGGACTGTTGTGTTGCAGAGATAGGGGCAGCAGCTTCAGGGGTTTGGGTATTAAGCATACAGAGCAGACCCTGGGAAAAATGTCTCGGCGACACTTCTAATTCCCAATCTGTAGTGAATGATTCTGGTCAATACTGTGGTGTCCTCAAGAGTTTCTTTTTCCTCCTTGGCCATAGTTGATGCCAGGTTCAGTTGCAGCCATGCATCCCACTGAAGGGAGACCAGGCCTGTGGGGCTGCTGGCTTCCAGCACATACCAGCCTGATGGCAGCTCTGTCTGTCCTATGGATTTCCAGCACCCCCACCACTGTATGAATAAATAGAGAGAATGTGCCTCTCCCCACCTCAGGGTCACAGTTTCTCCTGGACACTAGGGTAACAGCATATATCCCTGCGACTCCAGATTGCCCACCTACCTCTACTCATCATCTCCTGGGAGCTGCCCCTGGGGATCCCAGTGCAGGATCTTCTCCCAGGCTCCCACCAATCTCTGTCTTTGGTCAAATGGGTCGGGGAAAGTAGCCTGCTCTACTTTGTGTCATCTAAACTTCCTCAGGCTCCAGGAATTCCAAGCCTTCTTGATGCCTAATTCTTTGAGAATCTAACATTTTGCCCTCCAGAACATTTTAGTCAGGGGAAAAAAACAAGACAGTGTTCAGGCAGGATCTACTGCAGAACATGGACTTGCAGCTCCTGCTGCTGGCTGGGCACACAGGCTGAGCTCCACCCTGGGGAAAACCAGATGGTACCAGCCTCGTCCTGACTTGGCCTCAGAAGAAAATGTACCATGTTCAGTATTTTTTCCTGGCACATTGGAAACTAAGAAATGGGGAAAACAAGGCAGGCATTGGTTAGTCTGTTCTCTAAGCTAGAACGGCAAGGGCACTAGAAGCACTGATGGAGGCCATACTTTGAGGCAGGGTGTCCTTTAAATCATGCCACAGACTTGGATCACTAGACTATTCCTGGTTTTCTGTGTCCAGTGCAGCTCTCAAATTTCCCAGGGAGAAGGATGGTGGGAAGATGGAGAAATAAAGATAAGAGTCTGAAGACAGAAAACTGAGGTAAAATGGAACCCTGTCTCCAGATGGGAGGAAAGGAACTGCTCGACCAGTGCAGCACGTTTATTTATACATTTGACAAGTTTATGTCTCGTGACATTCCTCTGCCTAGCAGCTTGTTTGCTTGGATTGCTTCGGGCACTTGGCGTTCTGTAGAGTGGAGCAGCTTGTTCATGTGGCTTGCCTCGGTTGCTCTTTGTGCTCAGGACCAGACTTGCTCCAGCCCCGCACATGATCAGTCTCCAGCTTCTTCTGCTCTCCACACTGGCTCCTCTCCTTTCTCACTGGCCTTTTGTATTTGGATGGTGTGGGATGGCTGCAATCTCTCTGCGAGGGCTGAGGTCAAGCTGAGGCTGTGGCCTTGAGATCCGTGGCAATTTCCTTGCTGTTCTGCTCCCCAGCCTGTCCTGTCCTCTGGGGACCCTTGAGAAACTGGCTTTTAAGACAGAATCCAATCCTCCCAAGGGCCTCTAATTGCTTCTGGATCTCTCAGATGGGCAAGTGTAGACCCTTTTAATCCGTACTCTAAGAGTGCCTGGATCTCCATGTATACAGGAACCTGAAATGTGACATGTTCTTGTTCTGCACCTCTGTTTTTCATTTGGCGGAAACAAATTGCATATTTTGAACCCTCAACTGGGGTAAGGCAGAGAGAGGGAATGACTATTCAAATGTCCTTTGTAGCTAACTTACAAGTGTTAATAATTTACAGCTCTCCAGGGGTCCTAAGGCCTCCCTTGTCCTGATACTCAGTTGCTTTAAAAACTAGAAGTTCTGATCAGCAATCACATGGGCCTGGGTGTGTGCTGCTCCTCCCACCTGTCTTCTTACACTCATAAAACATTTATCTCAGTCTTGCATCTGGACCCTGGCCTGATACATTCCTCTGCTGGTCTGTAGACTGACTACACAGGCTGCTTCTTCAGTGGGGGATGAGACAGGGAGGGGCAAGGGAGACTGTCATAAAACTGACTCTGGACAGGGGCAGAAAATCACCAGAGCTTGAAATGCCAGGCTTGGAGTAAGTTAATGAGCTACTAAGAAGACAAGGTAATACTGGGACAGTCAAATCTAAAGCTGGAATAAAATTTGGGGCTCTCAGACACCTGCTGGGCCAAGGAACCTGGGGTGGCGAAAAGGCATTAGCTACAGAAGCCAAAGCACAGGGTGTAGCTGTGGCTCTGCCAGGAACCTTGAGTCCTTGGCTAAGTCACTTCATCTCTTGGGTCTTTGTTTCACAGTGAAAAACTGAGGTGGTACAGTTTTATTTTATTTTTATTTTAAAAAGGAAAAAAATCACAGAAAAATCAAAAAGCAATCAAACAAATAGCACAACAAAAGCCAATCGACAACAACATCGACACCAACAACAAAAACAAGAGTGATACAGGATTTCAAAACAAGATGATAGGAATTTAACAATGGGTGTTATATTATGTATTGTCTTTAAAATAGTTGCTCGGGCTGAGGTGGTACAATTTTAACAAAAATGAAAATAAACTGCTTTTTAAAAAATGCAGACTGTACTTTTTCCTAAAGACATTTTCCTAAAGATATATGGTCTACTGAAAAGATGTTCAATGTCTTTAATCACTAGGGAAATGCAAATCAAAACCAAAATTAGATGTCACTTCCCACTGATTAGGATGGCTATTATCAAAAAATAAGTAATTATTTATTAAAAATAAGTTATTACCAGTGATATGTTCAAGAGGAAGTGGAGAAGTTGGAACCATTATGGTTGCTGGTGGAGAAGTAAAATGACACAGGTGCTATGGAAAACGGGATGTGGTTCCTTACAGAATTAAATGTGTGACCTAGCAATTCTACTCTTGACATATGCCCAAGAGAATTGAATGCAGGAACTGAACAGACATTTATATACTGATGTTCATAGAAACATTACTCGCGGTAGCCAGAGAATGGAAGTGACCCATTCATTCATGGACAAATAAATAAAATATAGTATATACATGGGGTCAGATATTATTTAACCTTCAGAAGGAAGGAAATTCTGACACATATTACAGTGTAGGCGAACCTTGAAGACCTTTGCTAAAAGAAATAAGCCAGTAACCAGAGGATAAATACTACATTATTCCACTTATATTCAGTATCTACAGTAGTCAGATTCAGACAGAGAGAGGGAGAGAGAGAGACAGAGAGAGACAGAGACAGAGAGACAGAGACAGAGAGAGAGAGAGAGAGAGAGAGAGACAGAGACAGAGAGAGAGAGAGAGAGAGAGAGAGAAAAGTAGAACCATGATTGTCAAGGGTCAGGGTGGAGGAGAGAGGAAAGTTGGCTAGGGTTTAATTAGCACAGAGTTTCAGTTTGGGAGGATAGAAAAGTGCTGGAGATGGGTGGTGCACAGCCATGTGAAAGGACTTAATGCCACTGAATTGTATACTCAAAATGGTAAAAATGGTATCTTTTGTGGTTTTCTTTTTTTCAGTTCTGGGGATTGAACCCAGAGCCTCACATACACAAGACCCTCCCACTGAGCTACATCTCCATACCTGTTATGTTCACTATAATTTTAGTAAATTGAGGTGGAGAGATCAAATGATCCTAACCAGAGTGCTCAAGAATGCCATTCCAAGGTTATTGGAAAGCCAAGATATTGATCTTTCCACTTTTAAATAGATCAGGCAGGGCAGAGTACACCTGAAACACTCAGATAGGTCATTTCCTGCTTCTTCTGATTATTCTAGTATGCTCTGTGCACATGCAGACACATATTATTTTTTCAGTAATGGGAATTGAACCTAGGGCTGCACACAGGCTGGGCAATCAACCTACCACTAAGCTACATCCCCATTCTCCCTTTTTACTTTGCTGATCTTTTTTTAATTTATTACTAAGCCTCATTGACTGGCCTTGAATCTGTGACCCTCCTGCCTCAGCCTTCTAAATAGCTGGGATCACAGGAATCTTTCTCTGTCTCTGTCTCTGTCTCTCTCTGTCTGTTTCTCTCTCTCTCTTGCTCTCACTCTCATTCTCTTTTTCTCTTTCTTCTTTCTTTCTTCTGTGGTATGGGGGATTGAACCCAGGGCCTTTGCACTAAGGTATATCCCCAGGTGCTTTTTTAGTTTGAAACAGGGTTTCTCTAAGTCACTAAATTGCCTGAGCAGGCTGATCTTGAATTTGTGATCTCTTGCCTCAGTCTCCCAGAATATTGGGACTATAGGCATGTACCACCACACCTGGATAAATTGTCTTATTTCTCAACCTCATTGTCAAATATATATTGAAAAAGGTATGTAAAGCAAAATACATAGCTCAATAATTAATCATAAACACCTTGAAATCACCACTTAGCTTAAGAACTAGAATCTTGTCTACATCACAGAAATCAGGATAGTGTGTTATCTCTTAAGTAGATGCCCCCCAATATTCTACCCCATTGTATATGCAGTGAAGACAGATGAACTGCAGATACAGCAAAGTGGGTGAATCTCACAGATATCTTATTAAATGAAATAAGCTGGCCCTTATTTCTGTTCTTTGTCACAAATCAATTATTCATGTATATGGTTCTAATCTATTCCACTGGTTCACTTGTCTATCTTGTGCCAATATCATATTGTAATAATTATCATCATTCTCTTGTCTTGATATTCAGTAGAAAAGCTCCTTCTTTGTTCTCATTTTTTGAACTAACTTATCCAATTCTACTGAAAAGCAGTTAAAAAATAAACATGCAAATCCTGAGATGAATTTCATTGGAATGTAGATCAATTTGGGGAGAACTGAATCTTTACATTGTTGAATTTTTATTTATTTATTTTTTGTGGTTTTTTGAGACAGGGTCTCGCTATGCAGTTCAGCTGGCCTTGAGCTCACTTTGTAGCCCAGGCTCTTCTCACTTACAATGATCCTCCTGCCTCAGCCTCCCGAGTGCTGGGATTACAGGCATGAGCCAACACGCCTGGCGGCACACTGTTGAATTTTTAAATCCTTGAATATGCCATTATACTCACTTAGATAGGGTTTCTTTAGTTATGCTCAACGATGTTTTATAGTTTTCTACTAGCATGCCAAAATATTGATCCCTCTAAGTAAATTGGGGAGTCTGGGCAAAGCCTGGGGTGGCCATAGATAGGTTGCTCCAGTCTTGAAAAGATTCATCTGCTTACCCTAGGAACTTACATGGCTATTATCATTTTCTGCATGTGACATGGTGGGAAAAGGGCTGGGAGTAGTGGAAAGTCTTTTTAGCTTTCTGCTTCTGACAAGTTGCACAGATGCTATGATGTGAGCAGGCAAGAACACCACCCATAATGTTCCCAAATATTTTAAAGTCCTTTGTTGCCCACGGTGTACTTCTGGCCCATTTATTTTCACTAGACTGTTGGTACAATGTGTGCCCAGAAATCAAGAGGAGTTATTTTTTCAAAAATGATATTATTGTGTGCTGAGCATTTGCCAGGTCTGGGCATGGTACAAAAGTTGTAAGTGCCTGAACCATCTTCTGAGTTTGTCAGTGTGATCTATATTTTACAGGTGAAAAAGCTGGATCTTTGAGAGGAAGAGTAGCTACTAAGTGGTAGAACCATTTCTGGCTCTCAAACCCTCCCTTTATAAAGTTCATAGAAATACTGGATAAGAGAACCATTCTTTCAAATAAGTAGCTGAACTTTGAAGGAAGGAAAAGGCATCTCTACGCTCCAGAAATGAAACCTAGTAACCAAGCAGAGTTTCTTCGCCACAGGGTTCCTCTGGGACAGGAGATATGACCTGGGAACTTTGGCCCTGCATGGGGCTGAAACCTTCAAGTCTTCCCAGTGTTCTCAGCAGAAGGTTGGGCTAAAACTCTGTGCTATAGCAGGGGATTCATAGATCCACCCATCCATCCATTTATTCATTCCCTCTCACTTTTTGAAATCTTACTGTATGCTAGGCTTCTCTTCCAGGTACTTGGGACACAGTGGCAAAAATACAAATCCCTACCTTGGGAAATCTGTATCCTGGTAGAGGAGAGGCATAAAATAAGAAACACAAGATGTAAGTATACAAAAAGAGGATATGTTTATTGGAAAAACAGAACAGGGAACAAGGGATCAGGGAAGATAACAAGGAAATGGCTTTCTTGGTCTAGACTCTGAGAAGGAAAAAAAGAATGATCTGTAATTCCTAGCCACAATCTGCCTGGTGCTGTGGCTGGAGCTGACATTAATTATTTACACAATGCAGAAACAAGGCAACTAATTAACAGGAATTGGTGTGAGGTGCCTTTCCTCACCCTTCCAGGGGTATGGAGAGAAGCTGCCTGACAAAAGCAAAAGCAAATCCTCTATCCAGGATGCCAAACATTTCAATGCATAGCGCACGCAGACGAGCTCGCGATGAAAAAATGCAAAGACATTAATGCAGATTTAGGATTCAGCACACCTCATGTTTGACGTTAAAGCCCACACTCCTCCTATCATGTGCCCTCGAAGGAGCATGAGCACTTCCGCCACACAGCCTCAAGGGGGAGTTGCTCATGTGCCCACAGCAGTTAGGCCCACAGAGTTTGGAGCTGGAAGGGACCCAAGAAACTGCCCACTCCAGTCTCCCTACAATGTGGGCCATTTTTCTGGAACACAACTCACAGATGTTATCAGCTTCTACTTGAATACCTCTAGTGAAGGGGGGCACGCTTCTTCTGCGGATGGCAGGAGGCCTCATTGTAAAGGCCGAACAATGCCACCTGAGGAGACAGGCAGTCCAGAGCCCTGGGCTAGGTGATCTTGGGCAGGGTAATTAACCAGAGGAATCTATCTATTTATCTATATACCCTTTCTTATATATAAAATGGATGTCAATCATTTTTTATGGTCAGGAAGAGAGCCAAGCAGAATAATATAAATCTTATCTGGCACATGAGATAAAGCAATTTTCCCTTCTCATGAATCTGTAAATCCATACAATCAATTAATCACCTCAGATATACTTCTAGAGAAACGATTCTTAAAAATCCAACTCTTAGTGAGGGCAGGTCTCATCCCGTTCAACATTCTACTGGGAAAGGGTCATATCATTTAGAAAGTAGCGTTCCTTCTCAATCGTTAAGCAACACTGCATCCCGGGCCTCTCTGATTTCCTGTGCAAAGTCTGTGGCTCTGTTCCATCTGTGCTTGCCATGGAAGGGCGAGGCGAGTCTGAGAAGCAGCTTGACTGGGGGCTAAGTACAAGCTCCACTGTGAAGGCTGCATTTTTTTAGAAACTTCAAGAATAAATTTGCTGACTTAGATTCCCTTCTTAAAAATTAAGGTATTAAACTGGACACCTATAATCCCAGTTACCATACTCGGGAGTAGAGACAGGATTGCAAGTTCTGGGCTAACCTGAACAACTTTAGTGAGACACTATCTCTAAAGAAATAAGCCAGGCTGGGGGCCAGCTCAGTGGTAGAGAACCCCTGGGTTTAATCCTAGTAACAATTAAAAAAAAAAGGAAAAATATTTACATTCAATATGATTCATCTATTTTAGATGTATAATTTAATGAATTTTGGTAATTTAAGACAGTTGTGTAGCCAGCCCCATGCTAAAGATATTGACTGACTCTCCCATCTTAAAAAAAGTTTCCTCTTTAGGTATTGATTTTATTTATTGATTTTACAAATCAACTTGGGTCCACAGAGAGAAATCTTGAAGTCAAGGTGGCAGCAACCTGCTCTACCAAATGAGGGACAATTACTGAATCCTAAAGAGTTTATGGGATACAGAGGGCTTTAAATATTTGAACAGCTACTTTGCATAACAATCACCTGAAGGAAAATGTAAGGGATATTGTGACTCAATATAAAAGAGAAATTTCTAAAAACAGCATAACAGTCGCTATAGGTGATGAAGTTACTCAAAGACTTAAAAATGAGGCCTGGGGTGTAGCTCAGTGGTAAAGACTTTGCCTGGTAGGTTTGAAGCCCTAGGTTCAATCTCTAGCAACACACACACACACACACACACACACACACACACACACACGTTAAAATGGAATTAATCTACACCAAACACCTTAGAAGTGTCAGACTTGGAATTTGAATTAAAGTGTTCTGATATTAAATCTGGATTTTCCCACTCAACCTTTGGGAGTTATGCAGGAGGTGAGGAGAGGCCAGGGCACAGCCTCCAGGTAGATGACCTTGTGTAGTATAAGGAAGTTGTACAGATGTCTGTCAGCTTAAACCCCGGGGGCCCTGGTTCAGATCAGGCCTGCACTGGGGGCAAAGCCAAGGCGCAGAGAAGTGGCCCCATGCTGCATGGGTGGGGAAAGGGCGAGTCCACCATCCTAGCCCGAGGTTCTCCTTGCCTCACTGCCTGGAGCAATCTCTTGCCCCAATCTCGGCGTGGGCTGTAGATCCAGGTGAGTGAGAAGCTGGTGCTAGAAGGATCTGCATGGCTCATAGAGATCAGCTGCTCCTCCTGGCTGGCCAGGGACTGCACAGGTGCCTTTCACTCCCTGCTGGGCTAACGAGAGGAGAGGCTCCTAACATTTCTCAAAAGGTAGAGAAAAGAAACTGCACACAGGTAGGGAAGAGAAAAACAAAAGAGGCCAGGAGAACAAGTCGGAAGAAGGGCATGTGGAAAACCAGAGTGTGGGCTTTGCCGCTGAACAGGGAGGGTGCAAGTAAGAACTGCCAGGGCAAAGGCACAGAGGCTGGATGAGCAGAGGGGCTTGGTCCCGTGGACTGGTGTATTGCCCGTCTTGTCTTCTGTGGAGGGGTGAGCTGTACAGGCTTCTGATCCCCAGGAAGGCCTTAGTATGCAGGATGGCTCTGGTGATGACCCTTGGCCCTGACCCTAGGATGGGGAGACTGCTAGCAGGATGTGGGGTCAGTTGGGTGTGATCAAATCATCTGCCTGAGGCAGCAAACAAGGAAGGTAGAGGCACCTCCCCCTCACCTGTCCATTCCCTCCTCTGCCCTCCCCTACTCCTTGTCTGGCAATTGCAGACAAGAACCAGACAGGACAGCCTGGAATTATCTGATAGGGGGGCTGGAGAGCTGGGGCTGCTGAAGGTTTTTCTGCTTTTCCAGTTTAGGGCCCACCCAGCTGGCTGGAAGCA
>RJWT010053156.1:0-10458 GCA_004365215.1 Cuniculus paca | reverse complement strand
AGAAGGATAAATGAGTCATTTGTAGGAAATGGATGCACCTCTGAGACCATACTCTTTTTTTTTTTTTTTGGTGGCACTGGGGATTGAACTGACAACCTCACACTTGCCAGGCAGGTGTTTAGGTCACTGAGCTCGATCCCTAGCCCTAGTCTTTTTGAGACAGGGTCTCAGTATACCATTCAGGCTGGCCTTGAGCTCACTTTGTAGCCCAGGCTGGTCTTGAACTCCCAAGGATCCTCCTGCCTCAGCCTCCTGAGTGCTGGAATTACAGGCATGCGCCACCAGGCCCGGCTAAGACCTACTCTTAAGTGAAATAAATAGGACACAGAAGTTTAAATATCACATTGTTTCTATGAAACCCAAAGGATGAATAAGGAGCGGAATGGAGCACAGCTATTAGGACGGAGGAAGAACATGTTCATGATGGAAGGGGAGCAAGGGAGGGTGGGGAAGAAAGGGAAGAAAGGGAAAAGGAAAAAAGGAAATGGAAAGAAAAAATGGAAACAAAGCTTCTGTAAATGGGGGGGGCGAGAAGGGTTGAAGGGAGGGAAAGGGAATGGGGAAAACAAGAATTAAGATATATTATGTATCTTACACATTCCCTATAATGAACGTGATCAGTATGTATTAAAAATGTGTACTAATAAAAAAATAACAAGGATGTAGTGCTGCCGGGCATGGTGGTATATGCCTGCAATCCCAGCACTCAGGAGGCCAAGGCAGGAGTTCGAGGCTAACCTGGGCTACACAGTGAGACTCTGTCTCAACTCTCTTCCACCCCCACCCCCCAAAAAAGTATAGTGCCCATGAAACCCCGAAACCCTGGAAGGAGATTTTTGGGGGAGGGCTGTTTAACAGCATCAAGGAGGATTTGAAAACCAGTAGTAGCTATCTAATGAGGAGGTTGATTGAGTATTTTTGGGACTCAATCTGAGGTGGCGCAGAAAGAAGAAAAAGAGACAAAGCATAGAAAGGCCTTTAATGAGGGCACGGGAGAGCTGCAAAGAGGTGCAGGGGGCTCCGCAAGAACAAGGAAGTGAAGCCACTTTTTTCAGGTTTGGCTGGGGGAGGAGTTTGGGAGGTGGGTGGTGCAGAAAGAATAAATCTGCCTGTAATCCTAGCACTTAGGAGGCTGAGGCAGGAGGATCAAGGTCAGCCTAGGCTATGTAGTGAGTTCAAGGCCAGAACTACATAGTGAGACCCTGTCTTAAACAAACAAACAAACAAACAAAATATATATATAGTCATTAAATACTGGGTAAAACACCTAAATGTTCATTTCCTTTCTGTAAGTTATGAGATCACAACTTTTATTTTCTTCTCCATACCATGTATCAGTATTTTTCAGCATTTCTGTGAGCATTAGAATAGGAAAAATCCTATCCACTTATTTGTATGAATAGGACGCTTATTTCATAGCACAGCAATAGTCTTCACTTCTATTGGGATGTGGATGCAATGTAGCCACTTAATATTCCCTCCATGAAAGGAGAAGGAAAAAAAATGTGTATATACACAAGATAGTTAAAATAGTTACACTAATTTCTCTTAGTTCATTGAAAAGAAAGGTTTGTGCTAATATTGTTTGGACAATTAATGCCTATATCTTGTACTCTGAGTAAATAAAGATAACAATATGCAATGTATTAACCATTGTTACTCTCCTATTTTGTTTTGAAAATTTTTTTTTTTTTGAGACAGGGTCTTACTATGCAGTTCGGGCTGGCCTTGAGCTCACTTTGTAGCCCAGGCTGGTCTCAAACTTGCAATGATCCTCCTGCCTCAGCCTCCTGAGTGCTGGGATTACAGGCATGCACCACCACGCCCAGCTTGCTTTTTTGTCTTTAAAATAAAATAAAATTAAAAAAATTCCCTCCAAGCCTCTGAAAATGGGATTCCAGCTGTGTTTCCAGCTGTGCATCTCATCTGAAAGCCCAGAGCTCTCTTTATGAGGCCCGTCCGGGCACCATTTTCTGTTCAGCTGATTGTGGCCTGCTTGTCAGTATATTTACATTGTCTTTATGATAAAGCACCATAAAAAATATAACCTCCTGGTCCAGAAAGGTCATTTCACTAGAGTCAGATCCTCTTCTGGTGGATTCATTACACTTTGTCACTTGTAGAAAATGTTCAGCAGCCACACTGTAACCAAAGTGAAGAACATGCAAGGACCACCTTATGTGCTGCTGACCATTCTTGTGATCACCGCTGACTTTAGGTTTTGAAAATAGATTGACAGAAGCAAATTGTCCTAGGTGTCTTTGGCATTGCATTCTGCTTCCCAGTCGAGCTGTTTCTAAAACTATGTGGCCCCAGACACCTTCAACACCTGTTAAATTCTGACTCCAAGTCATCCGGTCAGGTGGGAGGAGCCAGTACCTTGCATTCCCACTCAGGAAAATACTGCATCTCCATGTGGTCTGGCCTAGTGTTATTACTCATATCTGTTTCCACCTCCGTCTGGGAGGACTGCTGGATTCAGCCTGTTCATTAGCCTTGCTTAATGAGCATGTAAACAGAAGATTTCCTTGTTAGAAAGTAGCAATACACCGATTCTTCATCTTACTACATTTTGATGCACACATAGGATTCTTTGGCTGGAACTCTTTTATTACCACATCGACAAATGGACCTCAGTTTCTCCACCCATATTAAACAGAAGTGCCTCCTTTTACAGAGAGGGTGTTCTATGCAAATATAAGATGAAATATCTGAAGGTCACTGAGTTTAGCTGAACAGTAGTTGGTTGCTCGCTCTGTCTTCATTGAGCTGATGGATCTTTCTGGGGAGACATCAGGAGCCCATGGTTTTGAATGAGTGATGTCCAATGGAGTGGTCCATAATTATCCAGAGGTTTGTGTTTCTAAGACTTGTGGGAACAGCCACTTAGGGAATGATCCTCATGCAGAGCAATTTGCTATTAGCGTCTTTATTGGATGCGGGTAGCTGAGTAGATGCTGGGGGTGAAGTGGGTTGCGGGGGGCCTCCCAGTGTGTGGTTAAGCCAGATTTGGAGCACAGTTCTGGTTAGCTCCTGATTTCCTGCTTTGTGCTGAGGCACAGTGCGGTGCACCCCATGCTGAGGTTCACTGTCAGTAGAAGGAGCCCTTCATAGTTTGACCTATTGGAATGTTGTTACTTTTATTTTTTATTAGTGAACTCAAAACAAAATGAGGACAGCTAGTAAGAGGCAGTCAATTACAGAAAAGCAACTCTAGGGGTAACAGAACCCAGGGAAAAGGTGAAATTCCAGGAAGAAGGTTGGACCGTGGCGCCCAAGAGGACGAAAAAGCTGAGGTTGTGTAGGGGGGCAGGTGAGATGCTGCCTGCGGTCAGGTAGCTCAGGGCTCAGAGTGGGGTCGGGAGGGACTGGCTGGTCAGTGCAGTACTGTGCGGCAAACCTAGAGTGCTAGGAGAGCCAGAGCAAACAGCAAAGGTTCCCCAGACTGTGCCAGGAAGTGGGGGTGTTAAACAGCAACGTGGCATTAACGAGGTGGCCGGTCATGAAAGTCTCTGAGTGTCACGCAGAGGAATAACAGCACATGCATTCAGCACCGCAGCTGTTTAGCGCCTCTGTGTGTGTGCGCCGGGTGCTTATTCTGTGGTGTGTATTTGGGAAATCTCAGTGAACAGCATGAGCATGCATATCTGGGCTCAGAGCTTCTCCTTCAGTGTAGAGAGAAAAACACTAAGCATTAAAGAAGCAAATAAATGAAGTGGTGTGCTAGAAGATGGGAAGTGCTGAAGGGAGAAGGGCACCGTAAGCCAGTAACCAAAGTTAACACCACCGGTAGCTAAGCCACGTTGATAGTTCGTACCCGTGACATAACATGATGAGGACGGCACTTCCTGCCTGGGGTCTTTCTGCCCACACCATGCAGCTCTGGTCTAATGCAGAGACAAGCACCAAATAAAGCCCACAAGAGGGACATTCTAGAAAATACCTGACTAGGACTCCTCAGCCTGTTAAGAGCGTCAGAAAATGAGCAAAACCAGAGCTGTCAGAGCCAAGAGGAGCTGAAGAGGCGGGATTACTAAATGTGTGGTGTCCTGCAGGAGCCCAGAAAGGAGCCAGTGGTAAAAAATCAAGGAAAGCCGAATAAAGAATGGCTTTAGTTAATTACAATAATGTATCGATATTGGTTCTTTTGTTTTTGGTTGCGTTTTATTTTTCTTGGTACTGGGCATCAAACTCACAACCTTGCGCTTGCCAGGCAGGCGCTGTGCTGCTGAGCTCTATCTCCAGCCCCTTTTATTGTTGTAAATGTGCCATGCTAATGGAAGATGCTCAAAAGCAGAAATTTGGTATAAAATACACTATATTTGTAATGATTCTGAAGATCTAAAACTAATCTAAAATGAAAAGTTTATTTGGAAAATGAAGAGATTAAAGAGTCCTTGGTGGAGACACATGTTCTAATTTTAACTGGTGTGGTTGGGCTAAGTCTCATTGAGAAAGAGAGAAAGTCGGCCCTGTGGGAGCAGCCGAAGGAAAGCCCAAAGGTGAGAATGAACAGGCCTGGTTGTGTGGCACGAGCACCATGGTGCCCGTGGGACCTCCTCATCCCTCCCGGCCTCAGCCTCAGGGTCCTCTTCTGTGAAAGGTTGGGGTTGAAAGCTGATTTCAAAGTTGCTTCCTTGTCTGACATTCTGTGATTTTATTTTTAATTTAATTTAATTATTTATTTATTTTTGGTCTTTTTGAGACAGGGTCTCGCTATGCAGTTCAGGCTGGCCTTGAGCTCACTTTGTAGCCCAGGCTGGTCTCAAACTCGCAATGATCCTCCCGTCTCAGCCTCCCGAGTGCTGGGATTACAGGATGCTGGGATTACAGGCGTGCGCCACCACGCCCGGTTTATTATTTGTTTGGTTTTTGAGACAGGGTCTCACTGTAGTCCAGGCTGGCCTTGGCTGTGCTGTGATTGCCTCAGCCTCCCAAGTGTTGAGATTACGGGTGTGTGCCACACTTGGCTGTTCTGTGGTCTTAGACCACATGGGACAGGAGCGTTGTACAAGCCAGCAGTGCTGGCCATCCATGGTTATGTACTTTTAATGAGCCTACAAGTGCTCAAGCAGAGAACACAAAAGGTATATTCCTAGGCATTTTGATTAAAAAAAGAAAGAATCATTTCGTACTTACCCGCTCGCTAGCATGGTTTAGAGATAGAATTTGAAGGAGTAGGTAAGAAGAGGAATAGCTGTCCTCTTAGAACATTAATTTAATGCTCCGTACCTTGGTGCCTCTCCCATAAAATGGGGTTGGGGGGTGTGTGTGTGTGTGTGTGTGTGTGTGTGTGTGTGTGTGGTACTAGGAAACCCAGACCCTCACTGAGGTATGCTTAGGCAGGTACTCCACCACAAAACTACATCTCCAGCTCTATATTCTTTTGAGTCATGGTCTGCTGAGCTGCCCAGGTTGGCCTTGAGTTTATAATCTTCCTGACTCAGCCTCCTAAGTGGCCAGGATTACGGTGTATACCACCATGCCCAGCCTATGATGGGTATCTTACACTTCGTTAATGATTGTTAGAATTTTCAGAAAAGAAAGAACTAAAAGTTGTAAGATTTACTAGGCATTTCTTTTTCTGAGTGTTTGGTGCAGATGCAATTGAAAAAGGTTCCCAGTTTTGGAATTACAGGAGTAAAACCTTGTTACACAATTCAAGAGACTGAAGGCTTAACATTAGATTTGGGGAAAACAATAGTAAAACTATTTGTAGCTAATTTTATGAAGTACTAACATAATAAATCTCAAAATATATAATAGACAAATTTATAATTACCACTTTACAAGGGAAGAGGCTAACCAGTTTCCGCAAACTACACATAACCCTTGTTACATCTAAAAATGAAGGTCTGTACATACTACTTCAATTCACACATTAAGCAGTGTTGATGCTATTAATTGAATTGTAATTGTTTAATGACCTAACTGCTAAAAATTAGTTACCTATCAAACTTTTGAAAATTTTCAAAAGCATGTCTGTCTGCCTTTGCAGCAATGTATAACGATGCTATTAATTGTGTATAGTTTTACTTAAAAGTTGTGAAGGGAAAAAAATACCTTTGATGGGGCCAAGGACTTAGCTCAGCACCTGCCTGGTAAGCAGGAGGTCGTGAGTTCGATCCCTGGTACCAAAACAAAATGAAACAAAACAACCTTTGCCTAGCTGTTTTGTTTTTGTTTTTTGCTAAAGATACACAGGCTTATGTGACTGTTCGGCACTTGAAATGTGGCTAGTATGACCAAAGGCCTTTGATTTTACTAAATTGCAATGTGAATAGCCATACGAGGCCAGGGTATAATGTATTAGACTGCTGACTGTCAAGGTTGGCCATAATTTGGCCTAATCTTGGAGACCTAGTATTTATTTCCTAGAGTGAATTAGTGCTCATGTAGGATTCTTTCTACCCAGGCAGAACTGTAAGGTTTAGGACTTGAGGTCTAGAAAAAAGAGGGAGGACCCGTAGTTTGCAACTCAGGCTCTTAGCCGTACCCTAGAGTAGACCAGTACTCTGAGGCCAGACCTGGATGCCTCGAGGAGTTTGGAGCCTGGAGCTTCCTGAGAAGATTGGAAGAATTTTGAGAGTCATTTTAGGCATCATGTTGTCTAACCCAAGCAAGCACAAGCACAGGAACCTTCAGTGTTTTAGAGCCCCCACTCTGCTTCCCCTTTGCACCTTAAAGTCCAGCAGATCATCAGTGCTTTCAAAGTTTGGGAAAAGACTCTGGCATTGATGCCTTCCAGACTGATTGCGATATAGGCCTAGCCACAGAATCCCTCGTCTCTTTTCCATACTGTTTTAGATCACCATATCAGAGTCCACCAGGCAGTCTGTTCACAACTGCTCTCACAGGCTTCTCTGTGTAGGGAGAAGCTATTGTCCTTGTTTCCCCTTGTCAGGAGCTCTGTCCAGCGCCGTGTGAGTGCTCGTGCACAGCGGGGAGTGGGGCGTGCTCCTGACAGTGGCACTTCTGTATGTGTGTTGCCTCCCTTCGTGCATGACTGCCATGGAAGAGGCGTAAAGATGAGAAGGTAACTGGGAAGATTTGTGTACTGTAGAACACCGTGAACCATGTGCCAATGTTGTCCTGTTTATTTTCTTCCAGGAAATTGAGGATTGATACGGCCTCGGTTTGACAAGAACTACCTTGCTGTTTTCACAGAAGTCTCCTTGAAGAATAAGCTCAAAGGAACATTTGTCTCTCCATTGTTCTGTGACTAGCAAATACTTTCAATGCCCAGCAAAACAGCACCCACTGTTATGCTTGACCTGCTTTAGGAGCCCAAGGAAGGTTCCTTCCAGTTCTTTCCGTAGCTGTGTCTGTTTCCACGCACCTGTCTTTGTTGGGTGAATGTTTGTGAAGGCCCTCCCTGAACCAGCTTGAGGGGCGTAGCCTCTTGGAGCCTGTGACATGGAAGCTTTGGAGGTGGATGATATCAGCCCAGCCTTAGAGGTTACTGAGGATTTCTTTAGTACTTTGGACAGTAAGCTGGACAAGGCTGTGCAGCAAGCAGAGGTTTATGGGATTCAGGAGATCCCTGAGCTGGTGGGGCACGAGGTGCTTGGTGACCTAACAGGCAGTGGTGCCGTGAGAAACGCTGCCGCCCTGGGCAAGGGGAGCGTGATCTGGGAGCACTGTAAGAGCAGACTCTTAGAAACCAAAGCTCAGAATGTCTTTCCTGCCAAAGAACAGTTCATGGTCCAGAGAGGGACAGCCCCAGATAATCTATCCTGGATGGAGCAAAAGGAAGCATCCACGTTTAATTTTTTCAATATCTGTCAGCGTCGGAGGGACAGACCTCGTTCTGTGAACGACTTACTGGACGAGACCTCTGCTTTCAAGCCAGGGCATGCTCGGTCAAGGTCAGATGTTACCCAAGCAGACTGGCGAGTGCTCCTCAAAACCATGCCTTTGCAGCAGCAGCAGCGACAGCAGCCACCTCTCCAAGGCCCTCACGTCACCAGGCCCTCTTTCCTGTTGCCCTCACCCAGTAAGGTAGAAGATGCTCAAGGAAATACTGGTATGTTTTATTTTTACCTGAACTCTATTGAATACTTGTTGATTTTTCCCATCTCTCTCCTGTCAACCTCAGGGGTATGTTACTTTGCAATATCCACATCTGGCTTTGCTTACTTAAACTCCTCCTTCTGTTTACGTCACTTTACCTTGGCTTTAGCCAACAGTTTTTGTCTTCTCAAGAGAGATTCAGTGAATAAGACAACCACGCTTAATTCTCTCTTGCTAATCTCGTATGCTAGAATCAGACTGCTCTCACATTTAATGTATTTTCCTTTGGGCATTGTGTGATACTGATTATTCCCGTCAGTAGATTTTATTGGCTCGTACATTGGACTTAGCTTTGTGTTATGCTGGATTTAGCGATGTGTGAAGACACAGCCCTGCCCTATAGAACTTTCTCACCTAGCTGAAGGGATTGAACCCTACTCAGGAAGGTTCGTGAGGGAGATTTTGTTTTACTCAATGTGCAAGTAAGTGGCAGTGGCTATAAGAGCACAGAGGAAAGAGAAGACACTGTAGGCCAGGACTGGTCAGGAGCGACCTGTAAGGGGCGTGGAATTCAAGCTGGACCTTGAAGGACACAATTCAAAAGACAGAGATGACAGGAGTAGGGTGCGAACCGGGGTGAGGAGAAGGGGCTGGGGCATAGCTCCGTGGTAGAGCACTTGCCTAGCTGGGATGTGCAAATGCAGTGTATTTTCACATGCAATTAAATTTCTCCTTTAAAAAACTCTTTTTGTCCTCCATTTAAATTCGTAGCTTATAATTTCTAGTCTTCTCTCGTAGGCGCTCACTGTTTTCTGTCACATCTAGCTAATGGTGGTGACCATGAGAGGAAAAGGACAAGGACACATGGAGCAAGGACGCAGTGACCGATTAGATCTTAGGAAGCAAACGAGCTGTGTGACCTGTTTCTGGCAGAATGATAGCTTTACTTTTGAGCTGTTTGAGGCCACGTACAAATAGGTGCACTCTTTGATTAGCAAATAACCTCTAGTAAATTTTGTTGTTTTGTTTCTTAGATTTCATATAGACTTTTATCACTAAGGCACCTTAACCATTCTAAATCCCTGGTATAACCCAAATGAGAATGTCGTATTTCAGCTTTTTTTGGTATCTTGTTCAGATTGAACATCAAGAACCACACCTTAATTTCTTTTTTTTTTTTTTTTTTGTGGCACCGAGGTTTGAACTCACAACCTTGTGCTTGCAGGCAGGCGCTTAGGCCGCTGAGCTAGATCCCCAGCCCTTGTATTTTTGAGACAGGGTCTTGCTATGCTGTTCAGGCTGGCCTTGAGCTCACTTTGTAGCCCAGACTGATCTCGAACTCACAACGATCCTCCTGTCTCAGCCTCCCAAGTGCTGGGATTACAGACGTGAGCCACCACGCCCGGCTACCACACCTTAATTTCATGAACTCGTCCCTTGAATATTAGAAAAACCATGCTCATTCTTTTGTAGCTCTCAATGTAAAATGAAATTTAATGCTAATTTATGTTGACATATAAAGTGAGTGACATTTTGTTTTTGTCTTTGTTTGTTTTTTGAGACAGAATCTTGCTATGTAGTCCAGGCTGGCCTTGAACTCACTGTAGAGCCCAAGCTGGCCTCAAACTTGTGGCAGTCTTCCTGCCTCAGCCTCCTGAGTGCTAGTATTACAGGCATGTACCATGATGTCCAACTAAAGTTAAGTGATATTTTGAAAAGTAGACTAACAAGTGGCCTTTGCAGGAATTGATGTAATACATCCTGGTAACCTCGTGCTCATTCATGAGCTACACATCCTGATAGGAATTAGGAAGCTTGGGTAAAGGGTGTGTCACATTTCTGACACCTTTTCTTTTTGGTATGCTCTGATGAAGAGGCAAAAATAAGTCATGTTTTTATTGCTCACCTGGTAAAGGGCAGGACAAGCACTGGCCACTGTTCTTGGGCTGGGAGTAGAGGAGAGTTATGGATTCATGGCTGATTGCTGACTCATAAACTTCTGAAGAGATGTGTATGCATACTAGTCAGAATCAGCCAAGATCTTTGAGTAGAGTTTACTTCCAAACCTTCAAAATTAGCCCTCTAAACTGAAGAAAGTCTGATTGTTCCTCCCACAAAATATACCAGAAGCAGAGGAGTCTCCACTAGAGCTGGAGACGAGGCCTCAGCAGATCCGGGGTCAGGACAACCACCTGGTGAATGTCTGTGCTGGACTGTCTCTTAGGCACCTCAATTCAGAATGGCCCAGGACGATCCACAATCCTCCCATCTCCCATCCTTACTGTTCTGCAGCCTCCTCAGAAGAAATAAAATTTAGTTACGTGGGCTTGTTTTGAAGAAGTGGACTTGATTTTGCACCTAGCTCTGTCACTCTCTTCCTCATGAGCTTTATTAATGCATGGTCTTATATTTTCTTCACCTGATAATTCTTTTTTTTTTTTTTTT
>RJWT010053155.1:0-10453 GCA_004365215.1 Cuniculus paca | reverse complement strand
AAAGATGTTAAATATTATTAGTCATGAGCGAAATGCAGATTAAAAGTAAAAGAAAATACCATTACTCACCTATTACTAAAATCTTGACCATAGCAATGATGGGTAAGGATATGAAGAAACTGAAATTCAAATATACTGGTGATAATAAGAAATGGTGTGGTCAATTTGGAAAACAAGTAGGTGGTTTCTAAAACAAGTTACATTTACCATAAGACCAGCCAATTAACTCACAGGTAAAATGAAACACAAAGGACATGAAACAGCCATTCAAATGTTTGTGAGAGTGTGTAGCAGTTTTATTTGTAACAGTTCAAACTAGGAACAACAAAAATACCCACAACATATGAATTAATAGCAAATTGTAGGATATCCACACAAAGAAATCCTCCTCCACGATAGCATGGAATGAATGAAAGCACTATTGATATGAACGATATGAATAAATCTCAAAATAATTTTACTGAAAGAAGCCAGACAAAGAATACAATCATATAGGATTCAATTTATTTAAAAATCTAGAAAATGTAAACCAATAGTGACAGAAAGCAGATCATTAGTTGTCTAGAATTAGATAGTAAGACAAAGGGAAGATTACAAGGAAATATTGAAAATTGGGGAAATAGTTAATAAATTTATTATTTTGGTTGTAATTCTTTGATTGACAACAATTTTTTTAAAAAAACATTAAGAAGTAATTTGGTTTATTATCAAACAGTTATGCTTTAAATTTAAACATGTGACATATTAAGCCAGGGTCTATCTCTACTTCCCCATTGGAACTATGAAAGCTAAGAGAATATGGCAGACTTGGAATTATGTGATTTCTGAGATTAGCTAAAGAAAGTTTATGCATGTCTTAGACTCTTACGTCATCTCTGGAACAAAATACTCAATGCTCACGAGTTAAAGGAAGAAGAGGTTTATTGAGGCTGATGGTTTTTTAGAGGAGTCAGTCTATAGTTGGCTGGCTCCAAAGCAGACCAGGTACTATGGAAGGCCTGGATAGAACAGTTGCAGCCAGGAAAGACAGTCAGGGAGGAGCTCTGGAGAAGAATAACACTTTTCTAGCTCATCTCCTGGTGTGTCACCTCCAGCCAAGTCCCACCTTCCAACAGCAAGTTAGCTATAGTACCCCTGAGATCCAATCACCTTCCACGCACTTGAGAATCTGGGGAAACATTTGAGATCTAAGCATAACAAAGCAGCTTCTCCTGGTGAGTTTCAGGACAGTCATCCTTGGAACTCTGAGCCACTGTGAAGAAGAATGTGCCCATTGTGCTGGAGCAACCTGTGGCAAGGCCACATGCAGAGTCCCTGAGACCATGTGTGGATAAAGAGATGCTTAGATGGGCCCCAGTGACGCCCCAGTCTGAGTTCTGGCCACCATCTGATTGCAGATCCAGGAGACATCCCAGGTTAGCATCATCCAGCTGAATCCAAGAGATAATAAAACACTGTTCTTGTTTTATGCCATTAAATTTTAGGATTGTTGTTACAGAGCAATAGATGACTACAGTGCCACCTATACTATATTTTTCCATGCTAGTAGTGTAACTTCTGTTCTTTTCAGACAAGACAATGTGCTAACGAATGACTAAGTGTGATTTGCTTTTTAAACATTGTTACAGATTTCCATATAAATGAACCCACAAGTCAGAAAAGAAAAATCTTCGCCATTGGGCATGTTTTAGCTTTAAGAACAGGAAAAATAAAACAACTTTATGTGTGGATTAAGAGAATCACTGGAATCAGTCTAAAACCTTCAAATTCAGCTCATCAACCAACGAATTACTTACTCAATGTTGGACTTGGTGAAGGATACGAAAGACATCTTGACCTACCATGTCCTCCAAGGATTATGACTTGGGTAGTGAAACAAGGCATTTATGAGCAGAATGCTGTGAAATGTCTCTGTAGGAGTGGAAGACATTGGGCTATAAATGATAAATTATGCATATCAGTTATTTGAATGATTTTTAATTACTTCCTTCATTTTGTATCAAAGGAAGACTTTTGTGCATGTGTGCCTGATTATCCTATTAACATTGAACCTCAGGAAATGCAACCTAAGAACTCTTATTTGCTAATTAGGCAAATTCCCTCCCACCATTTATCCACTTCCTTCAATTTAGGATTATTCCTGAGTGTATATTTTTCAAACACATTGTCAGCTTTAATTTGAAATAATCTTAGCAATGGGACCATTGTAATCCAGCTAATAGCAGGAAGAACAAAGGTGCTACTTAGAGCAGTCATGTTGGATGGTGATGGATTCGATCTAATCGTGGCTAACAGCATTAACCTGCGTTAGGTCTTGACCATTATTTCCAAAGTTTCACATTCAGTTTATATGGGGGTGCAGTGTCTGACTGTACCCAGGTAATCCACAGCTGGCACAGGATGAAAAGATGCAAAACGAGTCTCAGAATTTATGGGTGGCCATGCGGAGTGATTTCTCTATTCCGAAAACTGCTATGTGCAATTTAATGCATTTTAAAACTTGATCTAGTAAGCTGAGTGTTCAGTAGTGTGTTGGATTTCTCTGAAGTGTTCTAAGTGAGTGAATGATTATCACCTTATTCTAATTCTGCATTGGATGGCATCACGTCGGAATCTCAAAAGCAGCTGCGATGGGAATAAAGACACCACAGAGATGGCGAATGTGACTGTTCAAGTCTCCATTCCTTCCCTGATCCTCCTATTCCAGAACAAACATTCCCCAGCAGATCTCTAGCTACACCTCCAAGTCATGGGTGATAAATCAATGTCCACAGCTTCTCAGATCTGGGACTGGTTTGGAAGGTGAGGCTAGTGGCAGACGGTGGGGGTTAAGAGTGAATTCCTGGGAAGAAAAATACACAAGTAGCTGATTTTCAACACAGTATTTATCACACACACACACACACACATTTTTTTCTTTTCCTTTTCAATTTCTGCCAATATTCATAGGATCAAAATAAAGTGACTAGAAAGAAGCATAAATTTGAATCATTTGTAGAAAACTGGATGCACCTTGAGACCACAATGTTAATGTTAAGTGAAATCAGACACACAAGCTTAAATATTGCACAATTTCTTTTATATGAGAAACCCAAAGTATAACTTTTAAATTAACAAGCAAAATAAAAATAGGTAATAGAAAACAGAGTGATAGATCTTTTGCAACTTAGAAGAGAACCAAGAGATGGTAGGAGGCAGGAGGGAGGGGATGGGAAGGGAACATAAAAAAAACTAAGATGTGTTCCGTACATGGACCAACTCCCCAGGATGAATGCAATCATTCTGTACTGCAAACATAGACAAAAACAAAATTAAAAATTAAAAATAAACCTATTGTTTATTTTTTTTAAAATGAGGCTTCCTGACTTCAAGAGGAAAGAGGAAAATAATGCTCAGTTAGGTAGTTAGAGTTCTCACTGCTACTGCATAGGCAAGCCCAAATATTCTTGTTGGGACACATCATAGAGATGATCTGATTGGCTCTCAAAATCCCATAGTGAAGAGAATGGCCACCTTGGGAGACGCTAACACCAGGAAACATTTCAGGTGGTTTGGTGTGGACATTGAACCAGTAAGTGTTAAACAATGAAGGCAGAAGTTGATCAGTGCAGAGAAAGCATTACTTATAACTAGTTATTAATGCATTTTTGGTCATTTTCTTTTATTTAACATCTCTTTAAACTATCCTGTGCATCACAATAAACATTAATATTTGTATGTCTCTATTTTAGAAAAAGCATATTTATTTAATAGTGAAAACTAACTGGAAATTAATGTTCTACTCTGCATCCTCAAATCACTTTTGTGGTAGGCCATAATCAGTAAAGCAAAATCTTTAGTTTGTGAGGTGTCCTAATATTGGGAGATGAGTATTACACATGAGGAGGAGAACTAGGGCCACACAGAGTGGCCTATGATACAAAGAACTAAACTGACCTGCTTATAAAATTTGATGGCACTATTTGGGAATAAAGGAAAGATTTGGGAGAACTATAGCTATAAAAGGCTTTCTCTAGACAGGTGATATGGAACCGGATTTTAAAAAGAGAGATAAATGCCATGTTTACGTTTTTGAACTGTGAATCAGTGCTGCCCATTGTTTTGCTCCCCAACTCCCTTTAATTGATTCCCAATTAACTATTATATCTATTTCATTGTCCTTCTTGAATAAACATATGTTGCACTATTGAAACTCACTCTTCCATAGACTCTTAAAATAGGAATCATGTCAGAAGATTAAAATTTTGACCTTGCAAATATATACAGTGCTGCAATGAGTATACAGAAGTGAGTAACTTGAAAACCTTTGGTTATAGTTTTCCAGTTGAAAACATCAGTCCTTTTTATTTGCTGCATATTTTCTGAGCCGAGCAGGTCTGGGCTATTACCTCCTGATACATGCTAGTTCCCTATACCTCTGCACTATTTCCTCTTTTCATTGGCATTTACAACTCCCAGGTTCGGATCACTTATGGATTTCATTCATGTGTCATTTACCTTTTTTTTCCAAATAATTAAGCCCAAAATTACATTAGAGATTGCTCAAGCTACTTGCCACTTGGATAAATTATACATCGTGGCTTCTTCAGTCAATCACCATCTAGCTCTTGCAACGTTCCACAAGGCACTTAGCTTTAGAAGGTGTCTGTTTTGGCAGCCCACAGAGGACCAGGCTCACTCAGGAATTGCAGTGAGAAAAACGCAGGAGCTCATTTTTGTTTTCTTAAATATTTCAACTTGGATATTCTCCTAGTGTCTATTTTTAAGGACAAATATTGTCATCCTCTTATCCTATAGGAATAGTCAGTAGTGCCATTTGAAACTGGTAAGATGGAAAGTAGTTTCACTAATTTGGCTAAGTTTCAATATACAACTCACACACCACTTAGCAATAGGTATGCATTCTGAGAAATGATTGTCAGGCAATTTCATCTGGTGCAGACATCATTGTTGTTATGGTTTTGATCTAAAGTATCTCCCCACATTGACTGGACTGTGGAGGCCCTGTCCTCATCAGTGGATTTATCTATTGATAAGTTCATAGCTCAGTGTGCTAGGAGGTGGCATCTGGCTGGAGGTGGTCACAAGGGGGCTGCCTGTAAGGGTGTGTTCTTGTCCCCAGCTTTGCCCTTCTCTCTGTTTTCTGCCATGGGTTCAGCACTTTTCCTCCTCTCTGCCTCTCTGGTGTCCTAACGGAACTGTTCAGCGCTCCTTTATAGGTCACTGAACCATGAGCCAAAAGTAGATCTCTCCTCTTTAAAGGGTGGGTGTTGGGTGTTGGGATCCAGTGATGGGACAGTGACTCAGAGAGCAGTGCACTCACAAAGCCTGGATGGTACAGGTCAATCCCTGGACTTGATGCAATCAAGAGACAATAAACATGAACTGTACAAGGCTGCTGCAGCACAAGACTGCATGCGTCTTCAGTAAGCTCTTTTGTAAGTAGGGTTACATTCTAAATAACAACAGAAAGGGTAGTACAGAAAATACATGAATCAGTAACACTGCTATCATCATCCAGTATGATGTGCTGCTCAGTACTGTATGGGCAGCTCAGTGAAGCTGTTTATATCCACATCACCTCCTACATGTTAACAATGCCTTGCTGTGTGACATTAGGATGGTTATGACATCTTTAGGTGGTAACTCTCACCTCCGATATAATTTTACTGGAGCACTGTTTTGTGTGCTGTCTCTCCTTGACTGGAATGTGGCTATGTGGCATGACTGGATGTAAAGAAATGCGGAATCATTCCTTACATACTGCATCTTTATGAATAGT
Source organism: Cuniculus paca (assembly GCA_004365215.1). Taxonomy (NCBI): domain Eukaryota; kingdom Metazoa; phylum Chordata; class Mammalia; order Rodentia; family Cuniculidae; genus Cuniculus; species Cuniculus paca. The sequence continues at coordinate 4,671 of RJWT010053155.1, read as the reverse complement.
TTGTCTCACGATGCAGCTACATAATGATTCTATTATCTTTATTTTGTTTTTCCTTATTTGGAACTCGTCTACATTTTGCTAAATGTGAGAATTTTGGTTGGCTGGTATAACACTAGTGCCTAGAACATTGTACGATACAGTGGCACTCCATAAACAGTTGAAATAATGTTAATAAAATTACTAACAATTTTAATAAATTTATTTTTCCCTGATGATAAAAACTGGAATACACATTTCATGATACAGAAACCATCTCTATTACCTGGTCAGACCCACTGTTGGTGATAGAGCACATGCTCCGTAAATAAGTCTTGTTCAGTAATCCTGTACAAACCACCCATCTGAAGGACACCTGCCAATCTTCTTGTGATTCCTAGAGGGTACATGACCTGTTATTGCTGTCATCATTTTCTCAAGACATTCTGTTATACAAAGGAAAATGAATAAATATTGTAAGTTTCTCAGAGTCTGGCCCAAAGTAAAAAAACTCTAAGAAACGTGACTTTCAAAAAATCAGCTGTCTTTCCCCCGCCCTGGGAATGCATACAAATTTAGCTTTAAATTTCATAACACATTTTTACACTTATGACCTCTAATGTAAAATTGATATGTTAAGTACTTGTTACTTTTATAATAATTTCTCTCCAACCCTATATATTCACTGTGTTTAATATTAAGGAAAGATATTCAGTGTGTCCTGTGGCTTCAATAACTACCACACCATCAGCACCTGAGCACCAAAGATTGGAAATGACTGTTTTATAAAGGGGAGATCCAACCTTTTTTAATTAGTTATTTCCTTTGTACAAAGCAATGCATACATTTGCTATTGAAAATCAACAAGTGCATACATTTACTATTGAAAATCAAATCAATGATAAATAAAAAGAAAATGAAAATTGCTCACATTTCCAAGCACTCAAAATTTTGTCAAAGTTTTGGTGTATGTCCATGTGCTAGACCCATTTATAGTATTACATTTAATTTTTGCTTATTCCTCACTTAATTTACTCTAAGCATTTTCTACCATTTTAAGGGTTCTGCACAGAATTATTTGAATGATCTGGAGCCCTTCTTCCCCAGTTCTTGCATTACTGGCTTCTTCTTCAGGTCTCAACTTTTTAATCTCTTTATTCATGTTTTCCTAGATTCCTGTACCCCATAGAGACCACCCAGCTCAAGATTTTTCCTATGATATGATGTTGTCATTTCTTATTTTCTGTTTCCCTAGTAGATAATAAGCTCACTGAAGCAAGAAAGGTATTCATTATTTTATTTTTGGTGCCTAACCAATGTCTCGTGGTTAGTGGGAGCTCACTAAACACTTTTGAAAAACTGTATAACTGAACGAATGGAAAGAGAAACAAAATTCCATTGATAAATTCACCATAGTGAACTAACATGCCTGTTTTCAGACATTTAGATTATTTACATCTCTGATTATTATAAACTTCATTTTGATATATTTCTCAGGATAGATTTTTGTGCACATTTGAGATTTTTTAGTTTAAATTCCTAAAAATTAAATTGCTTAGACAAAACATAAGTAAAATTTTAAGGCTTTTAATATGTATTAGCAGAAAGTCTGGCAAATTACACTTTAATCAACAGTATTGCAGATTACGATTTTATTCAAGTAAATAATAAACTTTTTTCAATTCAAAACAGTGTTAATAGTGGGTAAATTTATCCCATTTTAAAGAAAATGACTTTGATTTATAGATAATTGTATGCATATCATTATTTTCATACATTTATTTTCATTGTCATTTCTTCTTTTTCTTTGGTGAATTGTTTATATACTTTGCCAATTTAACTTTTAAAATTGATTTATATACCAGGAATCCATTTTTTGTCACTTATTTTACAAATATTTTCCCTTGTTGTGATTTCTCTGCTATTTTTATAATTAATTGAAAATTTTTATATTATATAAACTTTAAATTATCTACAAAAATAGAGACAACATATACATGTATGAGCTCTATTTATTCTTCATCCACTTCAACAATTATCAACCCATATTATCTTCTTTTATCTTTCTCCACTCAATTCTCTCATTTTATCTCTTCCCAATTCCTGAATATATTGAAGAAAATTTCACACACTGTCACATTCAATCTGTAAATATTTGAATATCTATCTCTAAATAACAAAGACTTTACCTTTTCAATATAGCTTCCAAACATAAAATTATAGATAATGGTATGAAATAGAGAAAAATTGAACTTTTATGTAAATTTAATCTTTTCTTCTGTAGTTTCTACTTTTGTTATTATTCTTAGGAAAACTTTCCTTACTTCATGATTTGTTGAAAAGTCACTCATTTTGTTCCAATTATATTGTTAATGTATAGTTTTACAAATCAATTAAAAATATGGATGAATAAAAAATTGAACATCATACAGCTCATACATATTATATTCAATATTATAGTGTGTAGATTATATCCTGAAGGCATTTTACTATTTACATTTTCAAAATTAGAGCCACACTATGCTGTAAATTGACACTTACTGTAAACATTATTCCATGCCAATAAATATCTATTGGCATTATTTTCTAAAGTGCACATGATTCTATTGTAAAACTATGTCACGGTTTTTTTCCCTTGATGCCTTAGTGTTATTTAGATGGAGCACAATTTCTCAACAATGTAAACAATTAATTAAATACATAATCAATCTCTATAATATACCAAACCCTACATTTGACACTAATGATGCAGAGGTGTAAAACAAACAAGAACAATGTAGGTTCTTGTATATAGCTTGTTGTGGTTATGAGCAGTTTTGTTCAAATGTCTTACAATTGTTTCCATTGTATACATTTGAAGTGAAAATTAACTTTTAAAGAATGATCTTTAAACCAGTCACGGTGGTGCATACTTATAATCCCAGCACTCGGAAAGCTGAGGAAGGAGGATCTATGTAAGTTTGAGGCCAGCTTGGGCTACCAAATGAGTTCAAGACCAACCTGAACTTCAGAGTGAGACTCTGTCTCAAAAAAAAAGAAGATGTTAGAGAAAAATCTTTATAAATTACCAAATTTTCTTAAAAATTACTGTGACATTTTACATTTCTAAATGCACTATATTAACATTAGTACTAGGCATCATTGTTTTAATTCAACCTTCGGTAATGCAGGAGATGAAAAATGACTTGTCACTGTTGTTTTATTGAGTATTTCATTCATTATTGCTGAGCTTCCTGGTCACCTGTTACAGAACCTTATTGTATTGTTTCTTTTGTGACTTGCCTGTTCATGCTCTTTGCACATTTTTAAAATTCAGGTGCCTGCCTTTTTATCTTTTGTGATTTATTTTTTAAATTTAAATGCTTACTGCATCATGACAGTGGTTTTATGTGGAACTCATAATGGAATACTGCTCAAAATGTTTACTAGGTTAAATACCATAAAGCCTTAAATTTGAAGTCTATCTACATTAATAGTAACAAATCAATTTGGAGACTTTTCTATATCATGCACCACTGTATGTAAATATTTTGATACTGGAAGACTCAATTTAAGGCACCTATCCATAAATAGAACAAATAGTTCTTAAGAGGTAAATGCAGAGCAATTTTGTGTTGAAAGAAGAAAAGGGTTTTCAGAGGCTGTGAAATTACTAACGGATGATAAGAGTTTCCTGGGCAAAAGTGGTATATTGGCAGTGTCAAAAAGTCACTGTACCTGTCAGCAGTTAGGTTGTGAAAGTGGTGTACAGAACTCAGAATAATTCCTAACGTGAGTATAACAAAAGTTGCCAATGCAATTAGCATCCTGTGGGTATTCTCAGGACTAAAGAATTGAATTATTGTGTAGTGTCAAATACATTCTTACCTATGGGAGAAAGTGGTATGGAAACATGGTCTTTCCTAGGTTAGACTCTCTCTTGTTAGTAAATAGGGAAATAATTTCAATTTGTAGGGCCATTAATTGCCTACCTTTTATGGGTAATAAATTATCTTTCAACTAAAACAAATAAATAGGATGCCTGTCAAACCATGTGTGAGTATAAACATAGGCTCTCAACAAGTCATAATTAGGGCCTCTCATCTGATTTACTTAAGTGATTTTGACAAGTAGGATAACATAAAACTAATTTTCAACTTCAAAGAAAAAAGCAACTTTTAATAAAAAATTTGAGGAAACTACCAACTTTTAAAGTTCTTTTATAAATAGTGGTAGTGTATCACATTGATTTTCTTTGATCACAACATTTTTAGATAAAATCTGTGATATCACTTATGTTACTGCTTCATTTTTTTTCTTGAATCTTCATATTCAAGGCAGAAATAGTGATTAGGGATTGGAGATGTAGCTCTGTGGTTGATTGGTTGTCTAGCATGCATGAGATCCTAGGTTTGATTCACAAAGAAGTGAGAGAGAGGGAGGGAAGGAGAGAGAAGGTAGAAAGAGGAAGAAGGAGGAGGAGAAGGAGGAGAGTGAGAAGGAGAAGGAAGAGGAAGGAGGAGGAGGAGAAGGAGACGAAAAAGGAGAAGAAGGAGGAGGAGGATGGGAAGGAGAAGGAGAAAGAGAAGGAGAATAAGAAGAGGAGGAGGGGGAGCAGGAGGAAGAGGGGGAGGATGAGGATGGGAATGATGAAGAGAGGAGGAGGACAAGGACAAGGACTAGGATGAGGAGGAGGAGAGGAGGAGGAAGAGGAAG
>RJWT010053154.1:0-10461 GCA_004365215.1 Cuniculus paca | reverse complement strand
ATACAAATGGTAGTTGACTAAACCAAGAGTATTTGGATACCATTTATCCTTTCTCTTGGAAATGAAACATATAAATGCAAAATAAAAACTCTCCTACTGTTTATAGGGATATAATTATAGATTTTCTCTTGTTTTTATGGATTTATTAAACATCTATGTCATGTAGATAAAAAATGATTAGATATTAGTATTTTATGAAATAATATAAAACAATCAGTGTTTTATATAATTTCTATTATTGTGTCTTCTCTTATTATTCATTTTAAGTATGCCATCTATAAAATACAACGTATGAAAAAATACAGTATGTGATTAAATAGAAAATTACAGTGAAAGATACATTGCCATTAATTCCCTTCAAAATATTGCGCCTCGCTTTGAACACATTTTCCCATTGCTCTTGCCACTTTCTGAAACAGTGCGAAAAATCCTTAAATCATGATTGGCTTTAGTTGCACTGTCATGGCTAGCTTGGTATCCTTAATTGATTTAAACATTTACCTCTCATGGTCATTTCAATTTTGGAGAAGAGCCAGAAATCACATAGTTCCATATTCAGTGAATAAGGTGGATGAGGTTTGTAATGTTTTTATAAGCCTCCCTTTGCTCTCAACAGCAGCATTTACTGCATTTTTTTATCTCATCTAATAAGGCCACTCACAAAAGAGAGCTTCCAGAATTGCTTCAGAAAGTGGCAAGAAGGAGGGGCTAAGTGTGTTCAAAGCAAGGGTGAACAATTTGAGGGAGAGGAATGGCAATTTACCTTTACTTTACTAAATTTTTAAATTCGAATGTTTGCTGTATTTTTCAATCACCTCTTACATATTCTGATATATAAATTGTTAGATCTTTTGGTTTTATGATTCCAAAAATTCTGTGGTAGATTTATGATTAGAATTCAATAAACCCCAAATATTAATATTAAGGCATTATAATTTTTGTTATACTGTTTCCCATCTAAAAACCTCATCTATCTTTCCATTTGTTGAGAACTTTGTAGTATTATAGCCTTCAAGCAAATTTTGCAGGTTTGTTTGTGTAGGTCCTAAACATTTAAAAAGATTTTCCTAAGTATGTAGGGCATCTAGGGACATTTTCTGGCAGTTACTTAATCTTAGATAATTTTATGGGATCTATTTTATGCAGTCTGTAACAATAAGTCAAATATGTAAGAGACAGAGAGAAAAAGTGTGTTATACTAAATGGGGGTATTCATTTTCTTTATACTGTAGTTCAAATAGAAACTATGGTTCTTTCATCTTTCATTTCTATATATAACTTATTATAAATTGTTTGTTAGCCCTTATCACTTCAACCAGCTTTATTTTTGAGTCAATTACCTTGTAATATTCGTATCTATCTACTCACAATAGCCTTATTAGTAGGTAGTTCTTTTTTCCAAAGGAGTCAATATAATCACCACGTATTTTCATTGCCTATTGAAGACCAAAGTGCTAGTCATAGAAGTGATGTATGTTCCATGTTTTACACAGCAGATTCTTGTCTTCTTATCTATCTACTACCTCTCATATCTCAATTTCAATGGAAACTTATGTATATTATTGTATATTTGCCTCATTAAATATTTAAGGAAACACAAGGTTTTACCTTTTTTATTAATTGATTTATGTTAGTCAGTTTTCGTACTCTGATATCAACACACTTTTCTTTTTAAATATTTATTTCTTTTTGGTTCTTTCAGTGTCACACTATGTAGCCCAGATGGGCCTCATATTAGTGAGCATCCTGCCTCAGCATCTCAAGTGCTGGAATTGAATGTGTGTGCCTCCATGCCCTGCCTTTACCTTTTTTAAAGCTATGAACAAGATTCTAAAATTCTGCTTAAGAAACAGGCAAAAAAGCAACTGCAAATTCAAGAGATAAATTCGACTCAAGCTAGCTGTGTGACCAGAGACTGTGGATTCACACAGATTTACCAGTCAAAATCCAGCACTGGACCAGCAGCTACTTCAATTGTATCCATTTTCATAACAAGAGGATAAATGCTGAACTGACTTGAAATAAAAGGATTAAGATGCCACGTGTCTATATCCCCAGGATGAATCTATTCATTACATACCACAAACATGTACTAATAAAAAATTCAAAAATGCAAAAAAAACAGACAAAATACTACAATTCAAAGTTTGAATACAACAAAACTCATTTATATAAGACTGATCAGTGATTAATGTGCAGCATCAATCATAGCTTATTTATTCAATCCTTGGCTACAGAAGACTGTGGCTCCCATTGTCAGAAAATTTATAGAGAAGAAGAAAACCTGAGGTTTTGGATTTGAGTCCCTTTTCTGATTCTAATGAGCTGTGGAAATGTGGACATGTTCAATTTCCAATACCTCCTTCTATGAAATACTGGGTACTTTATATCAATGGCTCTGAACTGGAACCTTGCTATTTGCTACAACTGCAAGGGTGCTACTGTTGTCTAGTGAGTAGGCCAGTAGATGTCAGGTGTCCTGCTAGACATCGATGTTAGTAGCACTGATTTTGAGAAACTGTGCTGTCAGGATTTTGTGTAGATCAAATGTGATAGTGCTTGTGAGGTTTACTGAAGCAAACTCCTGTCTTGTGATAAGCACATACATGGTTACTGCTCATCCTTATTAATCATCTAAACTCATTCATTTTTTTTTCTTGTGAAATTTCCTGGGGACACTTAGTGTTACTTATTCTCCCCATAAAATTGTGTGCTACAATATGGTGCATGTTAAATTCTGGATGTAAGCAAAATGTCATAGAAATAATATGAAGGATAAGTAAACTGCTTTACAGTATGTTCAACTATTTAAACCCAGAACTTACTGTTCCCCATGGATATTTTTCCATGCCCTTGGTACTTTCTTCAGAATTAGTAAGTCAAGATATGCACTAAAACCAAGCTCCATCAAAAACATAAATAAACCATAAACCAATTCTGTATGAAGAAAGTGTCTTGATTTCATTGTGTGATCAGACATTACATAATAATATGACATCTGATATTAAATATAATCTTTAAGATAATATAACATAATAAAAGGAAAAGTACTTACACCTTCACTGAATTAAACAATATATTTTCTGGATGACAAAAAAGCGCATAAATAAATACATATGTTATACATCCTGGGACTAACGGGTCTTACCTGGGTAATTTAAACTATCCCTGTGTAACTTCTGCTCTGTTTGGTTTGAAGCAAGAGTTTTTTGATTAATAAATAAAAACTGAATTAAACAAAGACAAGATTTTGCTCAAAGATTAATATTATAGCAATTCATGTTTACTGAGTTTATATATGCACAGTTTAAAAGCACAGGTTCAATTGATTGTAAGACAGAGTCCAAGCACCATAACAAGACCAGCAATGTGATCTTTATCTGGGAAATAGTTGGGAACGTATCCTTTCCCACCCCACACAGCCGGAGTAGGCTTCCAGGTGACTGCAATGCACACTGACGCTTGAGAACTGCTGTATAAAATGAAAGCAAGTGAGCAAACAAACAAAAACCTGACAAACAGAAGAGGAAGTTGCTTTCTAGTGATCTTCGAAGTGAAAAATTTTATGTAAATTTATTTTTGATTTCTGAAAAATTATGTATCCTACATTTACTTTTGTTTTACTTTTATTAGTACATGTTTGCAGTACACAATAGTTACATTCATCGTAGGGGATTGGTGCATATACTTAACATATCTCAGTTCTCTTCTCACCCCACAGTCTTTCATTTTGACCAAAAACCGCAAGATTATATAAATTGGATTCCTAGTCTCAACTAGATTTATATTCCATCTGATAGAAAAAAAGGGGCTCCAACTTGGTTACCACAGTTACAGACTGGGTTTCTTGCTTGCTTTCTGTGTTTGTTTGTTTTTTCTAAAACAAAACACCTGGTATATCTGGAAAGTATGAATTAGCTATTTGAACAGTTATTATCTCTATAGCTATGTGACCTAGCCCATATTAGATCATCCACATTTTTCTCAAATTTTTAACCTATTCAAAGGTGAATTCATAGGATTGTGATAACATATAAGTTTGATAAAAATATGTAAAGTGCTTAGCACATTTTTAAAAGTGTTTAATAAAACTCAAGAGGAATAGATATTCATGACTATCTGAAAACATTTTCCTCAGTGATTGCTATATCCTCAAGGAAAGCCTTATCAGAAGGTGGTTTAGAGAATACAGATTCAGAAAAGAGAGTAAGTCTTGTTCTATAAATTTCTTTTTCATAATTCAAATTAAGGTCACCTAATGCATCCATCTCATGTTCTTTCCATCTGTTCCTCTTAACAATCTTAGAGCAAAATGTTACTGTACTCTCTGTTTACAACAGGGAAACTGAGGCAGAGTAACAATTTACCTGATCAAAGTTGCACCATAAGTGAATGGTAGGCATGGATATGAATAAGAGGCCAGAGTCTTCTTTAGTTATTATGCTAGGAATGCAGCTGTTTGGGTAAAACCCCACAAATGAGGATTTTTTGTTCTTTCGTTTTGTTTTGTTTTTTCTGACATAGCTTCGAACTCCTCTGCTTCTTCCTTCACAAAGTTTAACATGCTGCCCAGTTCTGGAGGAGTCACAACCAGTTTCCATTCCAGCATCTGGGTGTACAGTCGTGCTGACATACGGTGGTAGTGGAAACATCTATTTATGTCTCAGCTGGAATAAACATAAGAGAGTATGAAAATTGCAATGAACTGAAATCAGTATTTTGACTTCAATTGAAAGTAAACCACAATACCGTTAACCACCATTTCTACTGTTTGTGTTCTTAAAACTTTCTATCTCAAATTAAGGACAGAAGGGCTTCTTTCTTGGGGCTCAGGCAATACTTTTATGTTAAATATTTTGATATTCATGGGCCACAGACCATGGTTCTAAGGAGAGGAAGAGAGAAAGGGAGGGAGAGGAATGGCGAGAGTGTGAGTGAATCCCGCTTAACTCATTCATATATTTTTCTTGTATTTCTTTACAAGAAGCTCTGAATTTATACAACATCTTATAACTATATTTATAACTAATTAGTATTTAGAATTATGACACTCATACTAAGTGATTCTAATCCCTGACCCAGCTATACTTCCTTTTTTTTTATTATGTTACATTATTTTTTAAATTGAAATGGGTGGAACATGAAAAGATAATACCATAGGCTCTCTTTCATATGTGGAATCTAGGTGATATTGCAATCGTCAGAGTTTATTCACCGTATCATAAATGAAAATATATTTCTTCCAACTATTTGCAAAACAGAGAAGAGCAAACAGTCTGGCTTCCCAGACTCACGGAGTATACAGCTTCAAATAACTATGGAAATGCTTAATTATAAACTGTGACAAATTATAAACTGAAATAAATGCAACTTTTTTGAATACTTACATGGAAGAAACACTATCTGTGCCAGCAGTGAAATGTGGCATTGGTAATATAGTGAGATTTGTAGGCTAGTGTTGGTGTCCAGAAGGCCTAAACTTTAAAGCTATGGCCAGACCCTAAAGAAAATACAATGTCATGGTGCTGAAAGATGTATATTGCCTTTGACTAAAATGATCAAGGTCTCTACTACCATTCAAGTCTTTTTCCTTGATATCCTCTAGTAACCTAAAAAAAATAAAAGAGTAAAAAAAAGATTGGTACAGAGAATCTTTTGGGATATATCCTGGGAACCAATGGAATATCCACTTAGTCAGCAATGGTTCCTGCACTCCTGAGACCTAGGAACAGATTCACATCTGAGGCAATCATTTTTGCTTGCTCAACAGTGAGAACACACTAATCATGTTGAAGTGTTGTGTATAGAAGAATTAGATGGCTGTTCCCAAATGCAATTAAAAATTGGGAGATTGAAATGCACAATCAGCATATGAAGTTTACACCATCACAAAGGGAAGGGGAGAGATAATATTTTGTTTTGAAGTGCATAGTTACTAGATTATAAATCTGCAAGATATGGTTTGGAAAAAATTTTTGATGAAGCAAAAGCTGTCAGCCCACTAAACATAGTGCACCATCTATTTCAACACTGTTACTATAAATTTTCTATTATTCAAATACTAGATCTGGCATAGGTCCTAACTTGTAATTAACACTTGGCCAGTGAAGTGAACAAATGAGATTGAAATGCAAAACAAAGCAAGTGTTTGTATTTAACTGCTACTTTGAAGATTCTAGACAGCATGACTTTTTGTTCTAATATTTTCTTCCTTTTCAGTTTTCTCCTTCCTATTCATTCACAAATCCCTATCAGAAAAAAATCTATATATGATCTTATTGCCTTCTTTGTTTGTTTGCTTTTTGGAGAAGCTATATCATATAGTAAGGGATTTATCTAGGTTTCCATTACATAGGAAGCTTCGTATTTGGGTCAAGAGCATCCTTCTAGCATCCCCCTGTAACTACAGAGGAACTTCAGTACCCCAACTTGTACCCAAAAGAACTAATTGAGACAGTTAGTGAAGACCACACGAGAATTGATTTCATGGTTATTTATTGTTTACTCTTCAGCATTGTGGGAGAGGGTGGTAGAATTTTTCTTGGAGGACTGGAAAAGTACTCAATGATTTGGATCCAAAGACATCAAATAACCAAAGATAAGGTGAATAATATTCTAAAGAAAAGGAGGAAAAGTAATAAAATGATATGCAGCAGAAAACTAAGGTTTATTTTTAAATAACCTTAAATCTTCAGGGAATGTGCACATTTCAGCATTTTTGTAGTGAATTTCAAATGTCACTATTTCAAAGACACTAATCTCTAGAATTTCATATCAGTTTCTACTGTCAAACTATAAACTGGAGAGCACCCATGTAGTAAGGAAACTTTCCTTGTCAGAGAAAATCTTTTAAAATTACAGACATGGAATTTTGCGATAATTAAGTACAGCAAATGGAGAAAAATAACACCTTTAAATTTATATTCTAGCTCTCAGGAAACCTGATTGAGTCAAACAATGGAGTGTTCACTTAATTGCAGTTATAAAATTTCATTTCTGGTTATATTATACAATATGTATTTCTATTTTTATATAATCATGTATATTTCCTTTCATAGTTTTTCTTTATCTTTTAAAAGGAAAAATAAAAATACATTATAATATTAGAAAAATTATATTAAAAGAAAAAACTACTAATAGATTTAAACAACATAAAATAAAGCAAAATATAATTTAGAAGGCAATAGAATATGCCATTTGGATCATTAGAAACTAAAGAAGGACAGAGGACTGGAAAACTAATTCACTTGTCTATTCATGCATCCTCCCAATTTACTTTAAGCTCTGTCTACAATTCAGATTCATATTTCCAGATACTCTTTGGGAAACTCTATCACGACCTTGTAGCTTTCTGTAAGTTAGTAAGTTGGCAGCAGTAACATTTATTTAATTTTCCAACACCACATGTTAAGAGTTCCTCATTTTCAACATTCTCTTTTGCCACTGATACAAAATTGATCATTGAATTATATTGATTTCACCTTTGAAAGGTCTCATATATTTTCTCATTTTGGGAATGCTGTCATAGAGCTTCTATTGCATGGATTACTGAAATAGAATTATAATTGCTTTCTGATTTCACTCAAAGCATTAATTTATTAATGATCAATATATTTTCTTCCTTTTTGAGAAATAAAGTTTTCAAGCACTATATTGCACAGTGTAACAGAGAAAAATATTTAGCAATCACTAACATTTTCCACATTTGCTTTATTTTTAAGAAATAAGTCGCTACTGGTACAACTGAAGATATTGCCATCATCTAGGTCTAGAATGACCCTCAAAAGCCTCATGTATTCAAAGGTAGGGCTTTTGAAGGCCATCAGATCAGAGGATATTGGACTCATTGTTGGGTTAATCCACTGGTAAATTCATCTACTGTGTATCCTGATGGGAGGTAAAGAGGAGATAAGAATGCTGACTTGGAGAGGCAGGTCATTGAGGCATGAATGGAGAGGTATATTTCCCTCCCTCCTCATCTCCTTCCTTCACTCTGCTTCCTGGCCACCATGGTACCAGTAGCTTTCCTCAGCCAGTCTTTTCCACCAGGCCATTTTTCCCTTGGAGTTTGCTGACCCATCATGAATTGAGATGCTTAAAACCGAGTCAAAATAAACCTCCCCTCCATTAAGTTACTGTGTTAGGTATTCTGTCATAGTGATGGGAAAGTGACTAAGACAGATACTGTACTTTGTGACCCATTCTGGTTTTCATTTCCTTGGAACCCTTTTCAAATAAATTCAGTGCACTGGAATTGGAGTGTATTTTTCTCAACCACTTAAAAAAATTGTATCATCTGTGTGTGCATCTAAAGCAATATTTCTGTAGTCTTCTGTATTTTAAAATAAAAGTGCACAGTATAGTATAATACATATTTTTCTGCATCTGTGTCTTGGTTTCTTTATTCAATTTTACTTCACATTACTTTAACATTTTTCTTTCAACATTACATGATGTATCCATGTGGTTACAATTAATTTGAATTGCTGTGTGATATATTCTATTATTTCTTAATATTTATTTTTAGCACACTACTTTCAGTTTGTTTCTAATCATTGCCTCTTCCCAACTGTTTGTAATTATTTTATCACTTGCTTTAGTAATAATAAAAGGAATGGAAATAAGCCATAGTATTACCCATCAAAGTCTGTTTAAATTTACAAATGTCCTCTTTGACTTCTTTATTCATTTCTTATATCACTTTCTTTGTTTCTATGGCAGGTTTCTTGTTAGTAAAATTATATCTTTTATACAGTAAACTCTCCAAGTCTTTGAATGTATCATTTAACCTCTCTCTTGATTGAATACATAGCAATGAGCAGAATTCTAAGTAGTCAATCACTTAACCTCTACCAAAAATGTTATTCCATCCTTCTCTGAAGCAGTGTTAAACTAATTTTTTTGGTAGTTATCTACTGAAATCCATTTGGGTTATTAAGACAAATTACTCTGGACTTGGTGGTTTAGCAATAACAGAATTTCATTTCTCATGGGTCTGGAGGCAGTATCGGGTGACACCTGGTGCCTTACATGACACCTTTCTGCGTCTTCTCATGGAGAATAGGTCAGACAGCTTTCTTGGAACTTCTTTTAAAAGACACTGATCTCCTTGATGAGGACAAAGCCCTCATGACCTAATCATCTTCTAAAGGCCTTGCTCTCTCATACATTGGGGATTCATTTCAGTCTATAATTTTGGAGGGGTGCAAATAGGTGCTGTGTCTGCAATATTTTTTCCAAATTATTTGTAAGATTTTTATGTTACTGATGCTGTCCAGTTCTTACATCCCTATCCTGTTATTCTAGTGGAACATTGACTAACACAGGGGCATAAGGATTTTTTTTAACTTTTATATAATTAAAGTTAGGAAATGAATGGCTACATCAAACTTACATCTCTAGAAATTCCACTCTGCCAACTCTTTCAATGAGCTTAGAAGCAGTTTCTTCTACGGAGGCTTGAGGTAAGAGCTCAGTCCAGCTAGAACTTTAGTATTATCCTTCCAAAATCCTAAGAAGAGAAGTCAGATGGATCTGCCAGGTCTTTTGACTTACATTTCTGAGTTAATGAATAGGTGTTTATTTAATCTGATAGATTTGTAACACAACAATAAAAAACTTGTAATATGTAACACAACAATAAAAAATATAAATGGTGGTAATTTGTAACACAGCAATAAAAATATAAATGGTGTCAAACACTATGTTTATATTGATTTCTTAGCTAGGCATTCCATAACGGTAGGCAGTATATCATGAATTTCCTCTGCTTATGAATAGCCCAGGTTTGGATATAAATTTGTACTATCTGACTGTTTCTGCCCACAGCCTCTGGAAGGCAGATTCCTTCCTTACATTTTTGTAAGTTGGTATGTTAGAAAGTCTAACCCTGTTGTTAAAGCTCTTGGCTTTACTCAGAACCTCAGTTCCAGGTTCACCCTTCATGGATATACAACACCATATTCCCTGATATTGTACTTGTTTAATATCCTCATAGATTCCCATAGCATCAGCTCAAGTTGGGGACTATCTTTAGGTTCCACTTGTAGTTTCTTCCCCCTAGGTATTCCTTCATCACTCTGTTGGGTTTGGAAGAAGTTCAATATTTCTTGAGTTACAGGAAATCAATGAGAGGATCAGAAAATGGTTGAGACATATTCTTTTTCTGGATAGGCAGAACCAGTACTGTTAAAATGGCTATATTGCCAAAACTGATATATAGATTTAATGCCTCCCAATCAAAATAACAACATTTTTCACAGAATTAGAAAAGAATCTAAAATTCATATAGAATGGGAAAAGATCCAGAATAAGAAAAGCAAAATTGGGCAGCAAGAGTAAACCAGGATGTGTCATAATTCTAGATTTCAAGTTACATTACAAAGCTACAGTGATAAAAACAGCATGGTACAAAAATAGGCATGTGGATCAATGAAATAGAAGACAGGACACATTCAGCCA
>RJWT010053153.1:0-10463 GCA_004365215.1 Cuniculus paca | reverse complement strand
GAGTGACCATTATATAAAATAATACTATAAATTATGTGTCCTGTATTTTCTTGTTCTCCTTGAAAACCCTGACTACAAGAAAGAGTCTCTACTGAAGAGTTGAATACTCTGCACTATAAGCCAGGATATCACGGCCAAGTGAAGGTGAAGACTGGAGCACCTCAGAAGAAATAGAAGTGAGCCTTCCTTCTTTGTCTCCCTTTTATTCCATTCAAACTACAAGTCTATTGGTTGGTCCCACTCACACCCATGGTGGGTTTTTGGTCTTCAGCAAATCCCTTCAACCACAGCAAGGGCTATGGTGATTAAATTAATTGAGTGTTTCATACTTAAGTTGACACAATCAATTAACTAACACATGGGAATTTTCTCAAAATACTCTGTTTTTGAGGACTTGTATATAGTGAGAAGATTCAGGTAGGAATATGAGTTCTAGATAAAATAATGAACATGTGAGAAAATGAAAACACCAACAGGAAGATTCCTGTGCTTATGGTGTGGACTCAGGATAGCTATTTTTTGAAGAAAACTCAAAGTATGTAGTAGGGTAGTCAGAATAGAAATAACAAAAGATCAATATTGGGAAGTTTGATTATGGGAAATATGATTAAGTTTTTTTTATGGACAGTGCATAATTGAATCAAGATCCTGTGAATGCTATAAAACATTGTATCACTGAGCTAAATTCCCAAGCTAAATGTGATTGATTAGATAAGGAGATGGAGGGAGGAGTATCACCAAGGAAGGCCTTCACTGTTGTAGCTTGGAAACAATGAATTACAGTCCTGATCTTTAAAGCTGAATTTAAGAGGAAAAGTTTCATCTAAGGCTTGGTGACACCTTGAGGGATTTGTGATGCTATGATGATGAGTGACTGGATTTATGAGTCTTGCTAGAGGAGGTGATATCTGAGCAGGAAATAGAGATTTGGGAAGAGCAACATTTAGAAAAGAAAAACTACCATGGAAAGTGGCAAAACTTAAAAGGAAATATACAGGAGAAATCTTGAATGCCTATATTTTAGAATTTCAAATTCGTTATTCTAATCACGATGCTTAACAGTCTTAGGATTAAGAGTAAATCAGGTGGCTTTTTGAGTCTCATATTTACATTCTGTGAAAAGCAAAATTTGGATGATAGAATATAGAGCTCTATCATACAGGAAGTCCAAGACTCTTCCTATTGTATCAGCTCATTGTCACAGCCAAGGAATACAAAAATTGTACATATATCTATAATGGTTTGGCTACTTTTAGACCAAGCATTTTGTATTCTTAATGTCACATATAACTATATAATATTGCATTTGTGCCAAAGGACATTTAATATAAATTATTTACATTCTCTGTAATTGTTACTCAAATTTTTCTAAATATGGTAGAGATAACATGCATTCATCAGTCAAGTGTCTTATGTAATACTCTGGAAATCTGATGATGAAAATACTGTTTACTTACCAGAAGGACTGGTTCATCTTAGAAAACCACAAAATTTTTCAGTTTCTATGTTGATTTATTATTTGTCTTTTCTTAAATTTAGCGTTCAAGCTTTTAAAATAATAACTTCTATGATAGACATGTGATATTCATTTCATATTATATCATATATTATTCTAACTGAAATTAATGGTCATTGAAAAATTCAGTTACTTAGAAGTGGCAAGGGCTAAATCTGAGCTAATTCCATAAGAGTGAAACACTAGTAATCAACTTTCAAATCTATTGCTTTTTCTAGTGTTATATTCTGTGAAAAGAAGACAACCAAAGAAAACTCTAGACTATTCACAAAGTTTAGTTGCTTTTGTGAATGCCATCTGCTTCATCTGTTCAGAAAAATTACTTTCATTATATTTCAAGTCCAAAGTCTCTTTTCTTTGTCTGTGACACTTTTTTTTCTTCTCCAGTAAAAGAATCCACACCAATTTTATAGTGTTTTCTCTCCCTATTCTCTCTTATAGAATTCCTCATTTTGCCATGTGGGAAGCAGCACAAGAATTACTGGTCAATTGACGATTCATTCACTTTTGTAAGGCACATTTCATTTCTTCTTTTACAGTTTTTGAGAATTTTCTGGGCGGGTGGAAAACCTATTTTTACTCATAATCAGCACGTCTTTGTTTGAGTTAAAAGTCCTATCCCATGAAATATCTTCGCTGAAAGATAAAAATAGTAGTAACAAAGTATAGGAAACTCAAGTGTCTAGAAAATTATGAAAATCCAGTAACTATTAGGAAATTTTTATTTTAAACTAAAAGATTTGCTAAATGGAAAATTTACCATTTGTTGAGATTTACAACTTCTGTAAGAAAACTAATTGTAAAAGTGATGCTCTTCCACCTCACATTATAGTTATCTATGTATTTTAGGGATAATTATAAGTAATATTGAAGTGATAGAGACCACTGATATCTTTATATCACTAAAAAATTATATCCCTACTTATCTATTCATATCAAATTTTTGGAAAGGTAAACATCCAGGAACTTCACTTTTGTAATTTCTATTTAAAATAAAGTGATAGTACTAGCATGCATACATAGGAATAAAAAAATAAGACATGATTTCCAAGGCAGACTATTTTCATTTATTGTGATATCCTTTTTTTCTTCTGCATGCCATTATGAAGACATTAACTGAAGATAATGAAATTATGAGAAAGAATATCACAGTTCTATAGAGTGATGAACCACAATTAGAAATACAGTAGATACAAAAAGAAAATTATTAAGAGAGCTAGCTATTGCATGTGTAACACAAACGCATTCTTCACCTTAATTCATAGATACACATTTGTTTCACTACTATAAATGTATGTACATTATTATGAATCACATATTTGAAAGTTTTGTTTCTGGAGCCGAATTTCTGTATAAATAAAAGAGACACAAACAAAGGTCAGCATAGAATGATCATCATTAAGTCTACTCACAGTCTATTTTTACTACTATGTCAGACTACTTAAGACTGGGTAATTAATAATGAACAGCAGTGCATTTCCTTACATTTTTATGGAGGATATGAAGTCCAAAATCAAAAGGTAGGCATCTGGCAGGGGTCTTTTCTTGTGTTATACAATAACAGAAAGCAGAAAGGTAAGAGAGAAGTAAACCTTTTTTTAATGGCACCAATTCCACACATGAAGGTGTCAGCCCTCATGCCCTGATCACTTTCTAAAAGTTTTACTTCTCAACTCTGTTACAATGGCACTTAAATTTTAACCTGAGTTGGGAGAGGACATTTATGCTGTAGTAGCAGTAGTAATAGTAGCGGTAGTAGTAGTAACAGAAGTAGTAGTAGTGGTTGTAGTAAGATTTAATATTGATGGATAAACAGGAGGGAAAATGGATTGTACATAATCAGTTAGAAAACCATGCATGAAATGTTTATGTTACACATTCATGCATTTCTTGTTAGTAGTAATGAGTTACAACGTACAGTGCTGCTTTATCCTGAAACAGGCTGAATGACACAGCCACTTGGGATAATGTGGCAGAGACTAAATTAGTGTATTAAAAAGTAGATTAAAACAAGGAGGACTTTAAAGCAAATTATAGAAGAATGCAGTTTCTTGCCAGAGTACTTTTATCGCTTTTTCCAGGCAGCAACAGGCATACCACACTACTTTATTTTATTCCTATAAAAAATTCCTATTATGGTGGTACTTTTAAAAAGCAATTTATAGAATCAATTAAAGAACTATTCCTGTAGAGAAACTCAACAATTAATAAAAATTACTGTAATGATTTTTTAGCAAAACATTTGTTCAGAAAACTCTTCCCCATCATAAAAACTCATAAATGAAGGATAGATAATATCGATTCAATGAAAAATTTTCATTTATATAATTAAAAATAGTTTTTTTTTGAAGCTGGGTTTCACCATGGAGTTCCGACAGGTTTTGAACTTACTTCGTAGTCCAAGCTGACCTTGAACTCTCATTAATCTTCTTGTCTCAGCTATCCAAGTACTGATATTACAGGTGTGTGCTA
Organism: Cuniculus paca; assembly: GCA_004365215.1. Taxonomy (NCBI): domain Eukaryota; kingdom Metazoa; phylum Chordata; class Mammalia; order Rodentia; family Cuniculidae; genus Cuniculus; species Cuniculus paca. Next base: position 6,475 of record RJWT010053153.1, on the reverse strand, counting down.
GTATGTCTGGCCTCAAAAATGGTATTTAGAATGAAGAGTTATTTTGAAAAAAACTGAAATACAAGCACATAATAAGATGATTGTGGTAGCAACGGCAATATTTTGACAAGTAGGTACACATATCAAAATTATTTTTCTCATAACCGTTTTATAATTTTACATCAGCAAGAGAACCAAACTGATATTCCTTCAACAGTTTTTCATGCCTAGACATTCTAGTCTTTTACTGTCACCTACACCTCAAAACACAGGAAACCAGAGAAAGAAAATCAATTAAAATGAATATTTATAATTTACCACATACAAAAACTGTGATAAGAACTCAATAATGTATAACTTCACTTATCAAAAAATTGATTTTAAAATTGAAGAGACATTATTACATGAAAGTAGAAAAGAATACCATAGCATTTTGAGAATCATTCCCTCTCATTCTTCCCTAACTGTATTTGAATTAGTATAAAATGTTTTTGAATGATTTAAGGAACTACAATTATAGATTTTTTTTTTGAGTCACACATGGAACTAGCCTCTGAGAATTTTAAAACCTTATGAATCTCCAAATAAAATTTTATTTTTATTTAATGTAGTGATAGATTTTGGAAACAAGTGAGACATTACTAACAAAGACTACAAAGAACTTCTTCTGAAGAAAAGTTCAAAAACTATTAAAGAACCATCAGAAGGAAGGGTGAAGCAGCAAAAGAACAGTGGACTATACAACTCAAAGAAGAAAAGAGCTTAACTTAAATCACTCATTCCTCTAGCTTCTAGTTCAACGTAGAAATATTAAGATACAATCTTTAGTGTATAATCAAAAGATCCAGGTCTTAGGCCTCTGCTCAATTTTACTCAATGAGTGAATGCCATCTACAAATTGTGCTGATGCCATGTTCAGGAGTAATTCACTAACACATTAGCATGAAGTGTGCCAATAGTATATTTCACGTATTGCAGCCTTACAATCGATTTTATATTGCAAACAGATCTCAACTTACTTAGGGGATGGTCAAATAGACATTGCTCTTCAAAATATTTTTCTCTCTTGCCTCTTGAATTTCACACCCTAAGTAATACCATATGACTTTCAAGTGATACTATACGACCTTGTAACCAAAAGAAAATATCTTAAATATTTTTTCAAACTAACTTTTATCTGACTTAGAGTTGCAACTTCTAGAATAAAAAAAAATATCCTTATATTCTAAGCTAACAAAAAATTGAACCTGGTTCCATAATGAGAATAATCCACCATTTTAAAGATCAAATGAGCTGACTTTGGGTTAAACAAAAAGGTATTATCCTGGGTGGCTCTAAACTATTAAGTCGAAGCCTTTAAATGAGATACCTTTCTGAAATCTCTGGAAGGAAGTATTCCCTCTAAAACTTAGACTCATGTAAAATTTGGACACACTATAAGAATCTGAGTTCTGCCAACAAGGTGAATGAACTTGAATGAAGACTCTGAGTTCCAGATGAAAGCCTACAGGTCCTGAAATATTACCCACAGCCTTGTGAGAACCTGCCGAGAGATTCCATCAAAGCCTTGTGCAGTTGTATCCCACAGAAATTGTGTTAAAATAAATGTACAATTTTATACACTGATATGCTTGGATAATTTTTATGCAGAAATAGAAAACTTAAATAGCCCCCTTTTCTGTCTTAAATGAATTGAAACCATGAAACAATAAAATAACTGTGTATGAGAAGCATCAAACAACTATCTATAACATTGTAATAATATCTTGATAAGTATTCATTCCCTTTCACCTTCATTTTCTTCTTTCAGAATCTTCAGATGTTCACAGAAAAACCTTGAGCTGAGCAAAGTGTAAATGTTTACTCAGATTTATTTAAACCACAGGGTACAAAGTGCTGCTTAAAGTGTCCAGAAGGGTTTAGGAGAATTGTGCCAATGTTAATGTAAAAGAGCGGTGTTATGGGCTGCAGTATGTTTCCCCACAAGGCATGTGTGGGAATCTTAACTCAATACATCTGCCCATGAGTATGTTTGGAGACAGAGATTATAAAGACGTCTTTAAGATAAAGTGAGGTCACAGAGATGGGTATCTCATGCAGATGGATAATAATCAGACTGATGTCCTTATGAAAAGAATAAAAAGGGGGCCAGGACTCAGAAAACACTAAAACCAAGAAGTGAGTAGTGAGCACACAGTGGGAGCTAGCCATCTGCAAGCCAAAGACAGAGGTCACCAAAAAATCAAATGCACTGATACTTTAATCTTAGACTTCAAGCCTTTAGAACTGTGAAAAAATAACCTCCCACTAAAGTCACTCTTTCATGGTGCTTTTTAGGATAGTCCTAGCAAATGAATAAATGAAATAATGCAATTGCGCTGAGAAAAGAATTTATTCTGGGGGGAAGTGTAAGCATCACAATAAGATTGACCTTTTATTGAAAAGCAAATACCTCTGTCTTACTACTACATAGTAAAAACACCTGGTCCATGACTGGGGGTCCTTTACAGTAAGAAGTCATGCAATTTAAAGTAAACCACCTGAGTGTCAAAGGTATTGACTCTCCTGATTTTTACCAGGCTGTTGAATATTGATCTATGTGCATAAATTTATACTGAATGATTTCTTGGTGAAAATGTAACAGAAACATTTTATTAAGTTTTTGGTGTTCAAGAAAGGGACTAGCAGAAAATCCACTAGCACAATTTTAGGGAAAGTATTAGGATTGGAATAAAATGCCACTCAATCGAAAATTCTGATTCATATCTCCTAACAGTACAAAAATTTTGTGTGCCATTCAGCATTTTCAAATTAAACAGACGCAAAACAATTAGCTCAATTTTTAAATTAGTTTCTGTATAGGTATATTTGATAATTTTTATTTTCTTATTGGGAAGAGTTGATATATTTTATTTTTGCTTGATTTAAAATATAAATCATCAAATCCTTCAATTTTTGATTTCTAAGCAATATTTTTCTATACCCCTGCCTTCCTTTTGATTATTGATAGTGTGATTATTTTATTATGAAAACAATTAACCAGTAATGTCTGAATATACATTATTAAAAGATTGCAATAAAGACAAGCAAGTTAGTCTTTGACATATGCCCTAACGGTCTTTAGCGACTGGCTAGATGTCCTCAATATATTCAACACATTTACCTTTCTTGGTCCGTTTGAATTAGGGGACAGGCCAGAAGTTACTCAGTGCCAGCAGTGGTGAGTTAGGTGGATGAGGACACAGAATAATGTTTTTTCAAGCTTGACTTGGATGAAATTAGACAGCAACACTCATTGTGTTTTTTTACCACACATCATAAAAATAGCCTGGAAAGAGGATACCCGTAGCTACTTCAGAGAGTGACAAAAATGAAAAAGTAAGTGTGTTTGAGGTGAGAGGGATTCCTTGAGGGAGATTAGAGCAATGTGTCTTAATTGTGATTTTTTAGATTTAAATATTCACCGTACATTTTACCATGTATGATTATGTGCTAGTGGATTTCCTGCTAATCCCGTTCCTAATAGCTATGATTATTAGCTAAATGATTTATGCTGTGATACAATTTTAGCTATAACTTTAATAAAAGCCTGTGAGGACAAAAGCATTTGAAAAATTCATGCAAATATATTTATTGTTATTTTCATGGCTTATTTCAACATTTGAAAGACTTCAAACTCATACTTCTCTGTTTACAAGAAGATAGCTACTATATATGTATTTGATAGTGTCCTTCAAAATTTGGATAAACTAATATAAGCTTCTTTATTTTTAATATATACATAGATTACATAATAAAATTTGTGTATTAGTACGTATATTGCAAAGACACATAGTATTTGAATATATTGAACTCAATTTGGGCTAATTACAACATCCTTTGAAGTGACATAGTTTAAGTACATTATTTCAGTTATAAGAAAATAATGAGTTGATAAAAATCTCAAAAATGAAATGTTAAAATTTATTGTTACTATTTTCTTGAGATTTAAAGCATTAACTCAGCAGAGGTTTTCACTGTGATGCCAAAGGCCTGAATCATGCACTGTGACAGATGTTATAATAAATAATCAATTCTTCAATGGTGTTCATTATACTATAATAATAAAGTCTAAGCTTTAGGGTTACTGTTTCTATGGTGATACATGAGTATGACATTTTTAAATCTGATTGAACTTTGCAGTCCTTTCAGTTTTTTAAAACTTCAGAAACTGGCCTATTTTAGGAGTCGATTTTAGGAAATTTGCTACTCACTAAGATTTGATGGACTTCTTGGTAAATGTATTACTAATTTACTATTATTTTGTCACAGTTGTGAAACAATATAATTTTTCTTATAACTTTCAATTGTCTGTGACTGAACAGTGACTAAGGGTGACTTCATCTGTACTAAATTCTCATAAATTTCCCAAAAACAAAAACAAAACAAAATAACAGAAACTTGTCTCTTGCAAATTTACATAGTAATTGATGTAAAATACATTATGAATGACACACTATCAACCCTTTATTATACTAAAATTAGAATTTAAAATTGCAAGTACCACAAATGAGTATCAAGCAATCTCATTTTTCCAATTTACCCATTGAGGATTTGTCTTTTTGTCAAATTTTGTTTATATTTGGTCTTGCTTAGAATGACTCTCCTGCCTAAAATAACAAAGGAAGGAATGAAAATGGTGCTGTAAGATGAAGACATTGGTTCATTAGGTATTGGGACAAAAAAAAGATCTTGTTTCTATCAGTTCTCCATATATATTAACCATGTCATCCATGCTGCAGTAATTTTAATGAACTACTTATGGTCAACTATTACTTTTAAACATTCCCCCAGAAATATGCCCAAAGAAGGGATAATATTTTACATTTTTAATATGTTAAGATATTAAAAGTTCAAACATAAGGCTAGTGCTTATGTTTAAAAATGTTTCAGCTTTTAAAAATTGCTAGCACAAACCTACAGGAAAAACACTACTTTGAGGGTGCTGTCTGTCAACAGCGAATGGGGATTAGTTGAAAGGCAGTTGAAAGTAGGTTTCCTGAAATCTGATTTGGGATTTGCAGTGACATTAAGAGGATTGATAACACATGCTAACGGTGAGAGAAGATGTTGACTGCCATCAAAAATACACTTATTTCTTAAAATTCTAGAGTATATGGTCCAATATTATTCTATTATTTACGTTTATTCCAACATAAGCAGAAAGGCAAACTAAGGAGATACAATATCTTTCTATCTGTTTGCCTTAAAAATTACAGGCTTCGATGATATTCTTGAATTTATGAGGCATGTAGATGCCAAATAAACATATAGGGCAATATTTTTAGATAATAGAAGAAAACTTTTGGAAACAATAGTTTTCATTTCAATCAGAGTAAAGGAGGCTTCCACTCTGGCAACCACAAACCAGATGGTGGAATAAAGAATATCTAGGCTTTTGCATCTGGGAACTTCCACATAAAGAATAATGCACACCTAAAATACACATCCAATGGTTATTATACAACACTATGTTCTTTTGCAACACTACAAATGAGTCGTGAAACTAAAAATGGAAACCATTCTACATTTACTCTGGTGTCCTGATTAAAGTGTTGTCAGATGTGTGAAGGCTTGGGTTTTGAAAGGACCAAAATAACCTTGCACCTTTTCCTTCTGAATTTCATCAGAGATTTCATATACGAGCATTTTAGCATGGGAGCTCAGCAGTGAGATACTTGCAATATTTAAGTGATTGTTTTAGGGTACATGTCCCATCACCCCTAAACTGCCTCTTCTTGTTACAAAACTATGAGTTTGTAATTTATACCTGAAACAAGTTTGGAGGGGTGAAAGGACTTCTAATGATAAGATTTAAAATTAACATTAAGAGTTTTCCCTTTCAAGGATAATTGGTCAACTTTTCTCCTACTCATTTTGGGAGATTTCCTTCAAATTTTCATATCACGACGGAATAATGTACAGCATGGGAGTAGATAAATACTTAAAATTCTTGTCTACATTTTATCTGTACAAATACTTTATTATTTTAAAGGATGTGTGTAGGGGGGAAATAGCCTGCACTGAGGAAAACTCCTCCCTGACATTCAGAGGCTAATAAACACACAGGAATTTCACAGCTGAGAAAAGGAAACAAGAGTTTCCTTGGAGATAGAGTGAAAATAAAAAGAGGGAGCAGCCTGAAAGTTTATGACTGGTAGAGAACCCCAGGCTGAAACTCAGTGGAGGGAACAGAGGAATTGTCTCATCAAGGATCCCGAGGAAAAAGCAGTTTTGGAAATCCAAAGAGTCTTTGGAAAAAACAGTGGGACTGGAGTTGGGTGGGGCAAGGGATTTCCTTCAAGCCTGTGTGTAGAGAGCATATGAGGCAGACTTAGAGATTGTTTGCATTTCCAGGCTCTCACTTCCAAAGAGTGGGTGTGGGGCAAAAACATGTACACAACTGCATGGAAGTGAATTCATGACATACCTATGGGTTCTCCCTCACCCAGGGCTA
>RJWT010053152.1:0-10447 GCA_004365215.1 Cuniculus paca | reverse complement strand
CCTCTCATGCATACATCATCCCAAGCAAAGCCCACCTCAGATACAAGCTGAGAAGGGAGAGCACAGCCTACTGTTCCAATCATCGGCAACAGCCAGCTTTCCAAAGAGTGGCTGGACCAAGATTTCATCTGATCTCATTGTCCTCTGGTGCAGCCATCAGCAATGGAGCCCACTTGGGATCTCTGCTTCTCACAGCAGAGCCTTCATTTCTTTCCAGAAAGGTGATGCAGAGAGCCAAGAGCTGTCCAGGCAACCTTGGTCTTGCCAACACTATTTCTTGCAGAAGTTCCTTGAAATGATGTACATGTGAATAGCACTATTTTTTCCTGATTTTAGACACCATGTAGAATTTGATATCTTTTCACATTCCATTTATCTCCTCCAGTGGAAGGGAAAGTTCAACATGTGCCTGTTTTTACCTTGAACCAGACACTTGTAAAGTCAATTCTGTCTGTTGATTATCTTATACACCTTATTATTTAGAAAGTTAGAAGAATGGGCATTAAATCACTTTAGTAGAAAGGTGGCTTCTGGAAGCCACATCTGCCTTGGCTTGATCAGTTTTCTATTGCAGCTCTAGGCAATGTACTGGTATAATTAATGTGCACTGTTTGGTCAGTAAAGGAGGAATCCAATGCCAGTTATATTTCATTATGACTTCTTAATGGCAGGAAGCACACAGTGGGGGTGGTATAGATTTGTGATTCCTTTCTAGTGTGAATGTAAATCAATGGATTGGCCATCTCAGATAGCTTTGTAATTCTGATCTTTGCTTCTGTTTAAAGAATAAAACTTTTGGAGTAAAACTTTCATTTGTGATTTTTCAGAAGTTTCCAGAAAGAAAGAGTTGTGATATGGATGGCACTACTGCTTTGCAGTAATGCAGAAATCACAAATCATGGTGCTTAATTACCTAGGTTGGTGAATTTTGTGCAATGATATTTCCACTCACTTATGCATGACTTTAGTGTCGTGTCTGAGTGTGATGGTCTTAGGTTGAATACTGCATTCCTGGAGAGATGAACTTTCAGAGTGGGAGTCCACAAGCTGAATCTTTTGGTATGCAATGCTGTGATTACATGGCTTGTTGCTAGACACAAAGACTGTTATAAGAAACAGAGATTGGAGGAGGGATGGGTAAACCTCGTCTCTGAGAACAGTTGTTAGGTGTATGAGACATATAGGCCACATGTTTATTGTACTCTTGCCCCATTAGTGCCAAGACACTGACCTCCACTTCCTTAGTTTCTCTGGGCCTAGATTTTTAAGTCACACTCTAAACCCTGCCAAGAATTTCTTCTTCTCCCTTTCTAAATATAGAACTACTAGGCCTGCATGATAGGCTCTTCTGGGCTCCAGCATCAACTGTTGTTCTATGCTGAACTGCAGATCTGCTGGAATATTTTCTGCTACATGAACAAGTTGGCTTGCATCATGAATATTTCATGCATTTTGTACATGTTTGGCAGGGTAAGAGCCCTCACCAGTGATGAATTCATAACTCACACATTGGCAGCTTTCCTGAGCTGTTTACTTTAATAACATCATCAGCAATTAGCCTGCAAAGTGGAAATTTAAATGGCCTTTGCAAACAAACATGCCTTTGAATCAGCTAATAACAAGACAGCCTAAAGAGGACTGATGTGATTAAGCAGGACAATAGTTGAGGGGAAATTAATCAAGGGGAGGGGCATAAAAAGCAGCGAGTTCTTTTGCCATAGTTTTGGAAAATAATAATTCCAAGGGGAATGGAAAAACTGGAAAACAAGATGGGTAGAATCAATCAATGCCTACTCATTTACTAGCTATCCAAGAGCACTGCTGGAGATAATGGTAAGATCAAAGGTAATTTTATATGCTAGTGTTTGTGAGTGTACATTCTGATCACATCTGTCAGTAAGGTTAAGGAATTTTCCACCTGTCTTTTTAATACTGAAAAAGATTTAGCTTTTGGAGAATTTTTGGATTTCAGATGTTCCTATTGGGGAATTTTCATCCTGTATTATGTTGTACTACCTTTACAAAAATGTGCAGCTTTTTATGAACAAGGTAAATGGCTTTTTGCCACTGTGTTCCCATTACTCAGAAGTGCCTGACATATAACAGGTGCTCAATAAATATTTATTGGATAAGCTGTAGAATAGAACTCTGTGAAAATCAGAATTAACACTTCTATGAATTTTGTGAATGATGACCAAGAAGACCACCCTCAAGACCACTACTTATAATTGATACAAAAAGTGGATTGTTCTCTCTCAGCCTTCAGCTCTCTTTCTGGATGCTCTAGGTCTGTCCCCTTGGGGGCATGTGTGGTGTCAGAAGCAAGTAACTCATGTTTCATTTCCTACAGAGCAGAGCAGTTTCTGTAGAGAGACTGTTTTTTACTTTGATTTGGAAGTGCAGCCAATGACTCTGAATAGTCTTAGCTTTCAAGAAGCAAAGGGGGAGGAACTGGTGGCAAGCAAAGACCAGATAAAAGTTAATGGAAGAGTAGTGAGTGTTTATTGAGTCTATTTAATTTTTCATCAATTCTCAATCTCACTGATTAAATCCCAAGCTCTAATCTTCTGTTATAATAGAGGCACTTAACTTGCACAGTTAATGCTAATTCTCTTTAGTTGAATATCTTACTTTATTAAACTTTTAATATTTAAAATATTCCATGAATATCAGATGTCTTCCTGCTTTGATTAAGAAGCCAGTATCTAGTTACTATCTGAGGACAATTACAAGAAAACTAATCCTACACTGAGACCTGGTCATGGAAACTTGAACCTGCAAGATGCCAGCCAATGTCACTAAAGTATTATGGTTTTCAACAGGGCATCTTCAAGATTTTAAAAAATTTACATTTTAGTAATTTTGTTTGTGGGCAATAAAGTTCAAGTGATATAGAAGTAATCACTTCAAAGTGAAAAGCTTCATTGGCATTTAGTACATCCAGAGTGAAATCACCATTTTTACCTAATTCCAAAAGATTTCTTCATTTCTTACTCATGAAGGAATCTTTCCTCTGCCCATTCTTGAGGTCCTGAAAGCACCACATTGTATTCTGTGTCTAATCACTTAGTTATAATTGATATTTACTATAAACGGAATTAAAGAACATATAACCATTTTCTTTCACTTAGTATCATACAAGTACATACAAGTTGCAGCGGGTACCATTTTTACAGCTGAATCACATTCCATTGTGGTTACGTACTACAGTGTCTATCAAATTTATCAGGCAGGGATATTTGGATGATTTTCACCTTCTGGTTATTTTTAATAATCCTGCTATGAACACAATGGACATGTGCTTACTTTACCTTCTTTCAGTTTTTTTTTTTTTTGAGTATGCACTTGGGAGTAGAATTGTAAAAATGTGCTTATTTTGTCAGGAAACTCCAAACTACATAGAGTAGAAACTGTTTTGGACTCTCACCAGCAATATTTTGAGGGCTCCATTTTTTCTACATTCTGGCCAACACTAGTTTTTTTCTGTTTATTTGATTATAGCCACTCTGATGAATGTGAAATGGTACCTTATTGTGGCTTTTATTTGCATTTCCATAAAGACTATGAAGTTAGCATCGTTTCATATATGTTTTGGCCATTTGCAGAAATGTCCGTGTAAGCACTTGTCCATTTTAAAAATTTGATTGTCTTGAGAAACTGTAAGAATTCTTTCTATGTTCTAGGTAGTAGACATTATCCACTATATGATGATTTACAAATATTTTCTTTTGAATTATGACCTGTCTTTCTAATTTTTATTGATAAAATTATTTGATGTGATTTGTGTTGATCCTGCTTTTTGCTGATACCTATTGGTCTTAAATTTTTTTCTTTGTGTCATCTTGCCCCAGTTGAATTGTTATTTCTGGTTCCTTGTTATTTTTAAGAGATCTTTCCTTTCACAATTTCCAGCTGCAATCCTGTCTTCAAGGTCTGAAAGTCTATCTTCAGTTTCTTTCAAGTAGTTTTGCCAACTTTCAATGTAGTTTTTAATTTCCTGTATATCTCTTTGAATCTGGTTCATGCCTTGTAATTCTTTCCTATATTGTTCCTTCAAAGTTTCCATCATTTTCCTATGTTGCTTTTTAAAAAAATCTATGTCTTCTTTAGATATACTCAGCAATTTTTTTCATTATGTTTGTCATTTCTTCTTTTACCTGAGATACTATTTCTGATCTGATTAATTTTACAGCCTCATGAAGTTGTTTCTTTACTTCCATTGCTATCCTTTCAGAAATTTCGGGAGTGAGACTTAATTTCTTTCATGTCTGTATCTCCTAGACTTGTTCTTTGTGGGCTGGAGGTCTTTGATTGCCATTTGTTTCTTTGTCTTGACATTTTCTTGTGTTCCTCTGGACAGGCCAGTTGTGGTGTCCCAGATGCTTCCCACATTGGCTGCCTATCCATGGTGTAGAAGAATGGGCCAGGCACCTGGTTTACTCTGACCTAGGTTCCTGGGGAAGTGGTGGGTTGTAGGGCAGGCATCTCCAGACATGCACAGCTACACCAAGACTCTCCTGATGGTTGGCTGCTTCTGCTGGCCTGTGCTGGTTATTGGCTCTCACTGGCAAAACTATTTACAGAAGTAATAGCAGAAAACTTCCCAAACATGGAAAAAGGACCTGACATACAGATAAGTGAGACATATAGAACTCCAACTAGCCATAATGAAAATAAATCTACACCTAGACATATAATAAGATGCCAGAAATTCAGCACAAGAACAAAATAGTAAAGGCTGTTAGAGAAAAGAAAACTATAAAGGAAAACCCGTCAGAATCATAACAGACTTCTCAACACAAGCTATCAAGTCAAGAAGAGCTTGGAGTGAAGTGTTTCAAGTCCCAAAAGAAAACAACTTCCAACCCAGATTGATGTACTTTGCAAAACTGTCTTTCAAAATTAATGGAGAAATAAGATACTTCCATGACAAAGAACAACTAAAGGAATTCATGACCACCAAGTCAACCCTACAAAGAGTGCTGAGGGATATTCTAGAGAAAGATAAAGATGACCATAGTCCCAGAAACAGCAGCAGAGGGCGATCATTGAGCAAGGCAGGCAATTTAATGGAGGGGGAAAATGGAGGGCCAATGACAGGAGGATAGCATGGTAGGGATGAGTCAGCACATGTCAGCTGTAACCATTAATGTAGATGGCCTGAATTCACCAATAAAAAGAAACAGGGGCAAAGTGGATTGGGAGACAGGATCTATCAATATGCTGTATGTAAGAAACACATTTGGCTCAAAAGGAAATTAATCAAGGTCAGAGGAGAGAAGATAATGCTCTGTGTGACAGGGAACTGGAAAAAAAATACAGGGATAAGTTACCCATCAACCACAGAATGGATAAGAAAGATATGGTAGTTTTATAGAATGGAAAGCTACTCAGCTATAAAGAAGGATAATCTTGAGGCTCTTGTAGGTAAATGGATGCAACTTGACATCATGCTGATGGGTGAAATGGTTCAGACTCACATGGGGGAACATAGTGTAGTCTCCCTAGTATAAAAAACTGAAGGAGTTAGTGGAATCTAAAATGTACAATAGATATTGTAAAATGAAAGGGGAACAAACCTCTAAAAAGGGAAGGTGGTAGCCATTGTTTATTTCCTACTATCTTATTTTGAAGTCCTGTATCATTTTTATTGTTTTGTTTTACTTGGTTTTATTCTGTTTTGTTTTGATTTTATTGTGTCTGATGGTATGGCAGCTATTTTGAAGAAAGCAAGAGACATTATGGTAGTCATTGTGGATTTCCTATTATCTTGTTTTGAAGTCCTGTATTACTTTCTTGGTTTTGTTTTGATTGGCTTTATTGTGTTTCATTTGGCTTGGTTTTATTCTCTTTAAAATAAAAAAATTATTTGATGTGAAAGATTTTTCATTTTGAGGAAGTCTAAACTGTTCATTTGTTGTGTATGTGTTTTGGTTTTATACCTAAGAATTCTTGGGTAAGTCTAAAATCTTGAAGAATTACTGTATGTTTCCTTCTAAGAGTGTTATGGTTTTGCATCTTATATTAGGTTGTTCTATTTTGAGTTAATTTTTATGTGCAGTGTGGGGTCAGAGTCCAAAAATTCAATTTTTGTGCATAGCTATTCAGTTATCCTACTGCTATTTGTTGATGTAACTATTCTTTCCTCAGTGAATGCTCTTGGAACCCTTGTAAAAATATTAGTTGGCCAAACACATGAGTTATTTTCAGATTCTCAACTTTATTCTATTGCTCTAGATATCTATGATTAGCTCGATGTGCTTTTATTACTGTGGCTTTGTTTTTTTTTTTTTTTCAGTCCTTGGCTCATCCAGAGCTTCCATTATGAAGGGCAGTGTAAGTTTTGAGATTAGGAAGTGTGAGCCCTCCAACTTTGTCCTTTTCATAATTATTTTGACCTACAATTTCATATAAATTGCTTCATTTCTATAGAGAAGGTCATAGGAATTTTGGACATAGGTTGGCTTGAATTTGTAGATAACTTTGAGTTTTAGTAACAGCCTAACAATATAAAGTCTTCCAATTCATGAACACAAGTATCTTTCTGGTTATTTTTTAATCCTTTGAATATTGCTAAGATTTTGGGTAAGGGGAGAACAAAACTGGCCTGACACATTCTGCATTTCTTTTGTTCTGTGGAAGAACAAGTGTTTGGCGCTCTCTCTTCAAACTTTCTGTTATTGCTCCTAGGCAGTCTATTTGTGATTTAGACTTGACTGCAGGTTCTGTCACTTAGTAAGTGAAGGCTTTTAATTCTCTGGTAATTCAATTTTCATGTTTCTTAAAATCAAATAATAATTTCTATTAAGATGTGTGGTTACAAAGAATGTGATGCATTTTAGTACTTATTTCTGGCTTACAATCTGTGCTTAGCATATTATAGCAACTAATAATAAAATAATAGTAATGCATAAGAAGGAAATACTGAATTAATTTAGGATAACACACATCAAATGATTACAAAAAGAAATGCTTCAAAGGGATTCATTTATATAGATCATTCCATCCCTGATATCACCCTGGACTCCACATTCTTATAGTCAGCTTTCTACGAGTTGCATTCAGACAGGTATCTAAGAGGACCCTTCAGTTTCACACATTCACATCTGAACGCTTAGTTCCATGCTCCTGCCTGTCACAATCAGCAGTGGAACCTCATTCCTTCCAGTCACTCAGGCCTCGAATCTTGGAGTTTTTCTTGATGTTTCTCTCATAGCTGCTGTATAATTCTTCATCCACTTTTGTAATTTGCCTGGGCCGCAGAGGCAAACACCTGACTCATCTCCTTGTATTCATTTTTAACGTGTTTCCTTAAAGCCAATTTTTCTTACAGCAGCCAAAATAATGGAGATGGAGCTAAGATCATGCCATTTCTGTGCTTTCAACACTCCAGTAACTTAAAATTCATATCTATTACACTTAAAATCCGTACTTGTTTCTGTAGTCAACAAGAATGTACAAGGTTAATCCTCATTGCCCACTCTGTTCTTATTTTTTACCATTGTCTCCCTGATTACTGGGATCCAGCAGTTCCATTCTTGCTATTCCTTCACCATAGGGATTATACTTCTGTTTTAGGACATTTGCGCTTTCTTTCTCCTTTTACTAGAAAGGTCTTCTCCAAGGTATTAGCCTACTTTGCTCCTTCCTTATCCAGGAATGTAAGAAATGATAAATTTTGACCTCTGGACTGGGCTTGCTTTGTATCTGTCAGTATGAATGGATTGTTTCTCCTTAAATTTGCCCAATGTCATGTTCTTGGAGAGGCCTTTCTTGACAACTTTATTTGAAGTAGTAACACATTAGTTTCACCTCCTACCCTTTACATGTCTTTGTAGATTGTTGATTATTAGAATATGCAATCACTTGAGTAGGAAAGTTTTTTCACACACTGCCACACTTTTAGTATCTACAACTCTGTCTGATATGTATTAGTCATTGAGTAATTTCTGAGTGAAGAAATGAATTCTCTAGAGAAGGACAAATATATGTGACATAACGAGTATACATAAAATAGGATTGGAAGAAAATCAGAATTTGAATTCAATACCAGTTATGTAACTCATCATTATTGTGAAATCTTAAGTTATTTAATCTCTCTGTTTATTGAAAATGGGTGTAATAATATTTATCTTTCACATTTATGAAGAGGTTTGGCGGTTAGGTATCTAAAATCCTCTGGTACATTGCTTGATAAATAGTAAGAAGTTATTTTGTCTTGGATATTGCCTTTCCTAATTGAAGTAGGTATAGTTCAGTTCTTAAGTCCCTAGAGAATTTCAAAGAAGATATACTGTGTATTGATAAAAGGAAGCTAGTTTGCTACTATGGACATTATCTTGAACCTTCAATTTAGAAAACAAATTTCACTGGTATAATAGTTAACTTCTGAAAGCTTAAGTTCACAGTTTTCTGAGTGAAGGACTGAAGAGTCAGTAAAATTCTATAGCCATCACTAAGCTTGATTTAGTCACAATACAGCCAGAAAAATATAAAACAGATCACATAAACCACACTCTCTACTCCAACCCATTATAATACTTTATAGTCACTGCTGCCACAGACAAATTCTTGCCAGGGAGTGTATTGTATTGTCTTGTGTCTAATTCCAGAGTTAGGAAATGGAGTTGCATTGATGACTATAGGATTGGCTTGATAGAGAGCCAGGTGGAAACGACCTCAACTTAGTTTTTATTCTGCTGATACGCTTTTTTTTTTTCTATCAAATTCTGGAACACCATCCCCTGTCTTTCTCCTGGCTGCAGACTCTCAACTCCTATCATGCGATGTTCAAGAACCCTCAGAATTCAGTCTTTCAGAGAGACATAAACAAACAGTTCTGACATAAATACCCAAGGGATTCACTTCAAAGCACTAAATTTGCACAGCAAGAAAAAAGAAGAAATAAGGTAAACAAGATGTTAGAGATTGCATCACCAGGGGAAGAATGAGTAGCCAAAGAACAGATGCCATTAATCTTTTTTTTTTAAAGAAATAATGTTGCACTATCCATAATGTGGAGTGAAAACGGTGAAACACTGTCTTGACAGTTGATCTATGCTTGCTAACCTTCTGTTTCGCTTAACCTATTTCACACGGTTGGTACTCAATAAATACTTTCCCCCCACGATGGTTCGCATGCATTTCTTTTTCCTCTGATTTTGAGTCAACTTTCATGATACCTAAGAGTCAGCGGCTTGTTAGTGAGATGCGTTATCTCCTTGGCCTTCAAAAGATTGGAGCAGAGAAACAGCTGGGAGGCAGCAGGGCTGGGTGGGGAAACAGAAGTTGCTCTTCAATTATTTCTCAGCCACCTGTGCTGCATCTCTCTCCTTCTGTGACAGCTCCCTCCTGTTCTAAGGAGTGGAATCAGTATGACCAAGGGCTTCCTCCTCATTCCTGCGACAAGACAAGCCCTATGAACTACGGTTGTGGAAAACACTTTAGCTTCTTGTTAAACTTAATGTGCTGAAGCCTCAAACTTGAAACATGAAGAAAAAATATATTTTAAATGTGGATGCGAAAGAATCCCCACATCTTTCTCTTTATTTTTCTTAGTGACCTAAATATAGAGCCAATGTAGAATTTAGTTTTTAAGCAGTACTTTTAAGGGACTTGACTATTAATTAAATAAGAGCTACTTTTAAAATACGTGCACCAGGTTTATTATTATTATTATTATTATGTTTTAATCAGAGGACCACAAATATTTTAAAGAAATTTCCTCAGGTTGAGTGGAAACTCAGTTTAGATCCTATAATATTGTGGTTCCTATTGTCTCCTTGTTCCTGCATTTATTTTAAATTGAAACAAATTAGAAGAAAAGAATCAGATGTAACTAAATTGGATGACAAAATAAAGTGTACTTCTTTGACCAGATACGCATAAAATGCACTTGGGATCTAAAATTATTTTACAAAAACATGCACAGCTTGTGATGAAGCAAGATCAATTATAATGAACATGTGTCAGATTTCACTTTCCATATATTATTTCATTTACTCCCTAAAACAACTTTGGGGAATAGAAATAATAAAGTAAAAAGTTTGAATACCTATTTTACAAGTAAAAAGTGTGGATAATTACTTGTGCTTAATAAGATGTATAACTACATGAAGACAAAATGTCTTGTGCCTTATATAATCTATGCATAGTAGTAATTTATTCCCTTTTGAATTTGAGGTGAAAGGAAATAGAAACTTGTACATGTCA
Organism: Cuniculus paca; assembly: GCA_004365215.1. Classification (NCBI taxonomy): domain Eukaryota; kingdom Metazoa; phylum Chordata; class Mammalia; order Rodentia; family Cuniculidae; genus Cuniculus; species Cuniculus paca. The sequence continues at coordinate 235 of RJWT010053152.1, read as the reverse complement.
AGTCACTTTCTCAAGGTCTTATTCCTGGGAAGTGGAGGTACAGTAGTTCTAGAAACCAGGAAGGGTAAGTTACCCTTAGAATAAAAGGTTTTTAAAACCCCAGATTCCTTTGATGATGTCATGAAAGATTTTTCTAGCTTATAAAACCTATGTGGGACAACTAGACTAACAAGGCAATGAGAACCTGCACTTTTCCTTTCCAGCACTGATCATAAATGAAAGAAAGGACTGTACA